>JAMKQA010047389.1:0-16054 GCA_024699735.1 Posidonia australis | reverse complement strand
GTTGAATGAGAGTCAAATGGGCCTAGAATGGGCTTGTGGACCCAAATGGGCTCAACTAAGGCTTAATGGGCCTAAGTGGGCCTTCATGGGCTCAACCAA
Organism: Posidonia australis; assembly: GCA_024699735.1. Taxonomy (NCBI): domain Eukaryota; kingdom Viridiplantae; phylum Streptophyta; class Magnoliopsida; order Alismatales; family Posidoniaceae; genus Posidonia; species Posidonia australis. The sequence continues at coordinate 15,955 of JAMKQA010047389.1, read as the reverse complement.
GGTTCAAGCTCAGCCACCAGATCCTCATCCTGCAAAATTGGAAATTTAGGGTGTCTACAACATGGTTGACAGGTCTCAACACCGGTTGCGACACATAGCCCCAACTTGACCCCTCTATGCCTAAGCCTTCAATATGACGACATCTGTAGTTTAATCAAACCACTCGGTTGTGCGACCATGTCCCGAATCTGAGTTTGTTTACCTTCTCACTTTTTGGCTGTTCGATTATGTCCCGAAACCAATAGGTGTAGATCTTTTTAAAATCCATGACGGATCATTTGAGAGTGAGCTCCCTATTTCAAGAAATGCTCAATGGAGATATCATTCTTACCTTGGAACCAATCTTGTTTCAAAATTAACTCCAAGGAAGGGCATCTATAGATATTCCATTTTTGCATTTCCCAAGGTTCACCTAGGATAAGAACCCTTGAGATGCTCCATATCACATGGCTAAAGAGCTCTAACCTTCTTCCAGATCTTCCCATGGAATTTCTATATTTTTTTAGGTTTTTAATGTATCTCTATGGATTAAGATAAAAGACAAGGAGTAAAATGCAAAATGACTAGGAAGTTGCCATCTTAAGAAGCGACAAGTCTAGTTGCCATATTAAAAGATGACAAGTCTAATTGCCACGTTGAGAGGCAACGAGTCTAGTTACCACGTTTAGAGGCAACAAGTCTCGTCGCCACATGAATAGGCGACTAAAATCTTAGACCTCTTTCTCCACATATTTTGTTATCTTAGGTAATATAATATTTGTGATATTTATAAATGTTATTATGATCTTTTTCCATAATTATTATAATTTCTATAATTTTCTAATATTTAAATACTTATAAATATCATAAAAATCATTATAAATGCCAAATAATTCCAGAAAATTCTGGAAATTTGGATGACTTGATAATTAAGATCACTTATCTTTATTTTTACCAAAAATGAGATTTTATGATAAGTTATCAGATTTTATTGTTATAGCTTATATTTAATTCATGATAATGCTAAAAAATAAAAATAAAATCCAAAATATCCAAATGATTGTCAATCTATTTTAAATCAAATACATCATTGATTTTAAACTAATTTTCTTGTAATTATTAAAGATTTAATTTTCAAATCCAATTTACTTAACATTTTAAGTAGATTTTGAATTTGGAAATTAATCTAAAATATTTTTCATTTACAAGTATGATTTTTTAGGATTGATTTAGTCAATATTTGATAATAGATTCGTAATGGATATTTTATGATCTTAATTTTCAAAATTATACCTTTTTAGTAGCTCGTTGCCACATGTACCGGTGAATAGTTGATGTGGTAGATTTCTTGTCATTCAGTTGCTGATTCACCGTGTGCGTTGAATCTGGGATCTTCTATCTCGTCACCTGTACGTGTAGCGACTTATAGATTCTGTCACCTGTCCCATAGGCAACGAGATCTAATAAAAGATTTTTTGTCATATTTTTTATTTTAATCCTAACCATTGATCTCCCACTCATTAATGACAAAATCTGGACCCCTTAAACTCTATAAATAGACCCCCTAGGTCTTCAACCTAAGGGGGGAGGGACATTAAAACTTCTAAGGAGCCATTAGAAATCCTAGAGGGCTTGAGAGAGAGAGAGAGATCTTAAGAGAGAAAGAGAGAGCTTCCTACCCCTCCTTCATGTCCAATCCTCTTGTGAAGTCTTAGATCCACTAGTGATCATTCTATCCAAGCCAAAGCGTGCCTCCGAAGCTCCGTAAACCGGCCTCTACTTCCTCATCTACTCTAAAGCACACAAGGGTAAAGGGAGTACTATTTCAATTATTCATTTCTTTTATAAAATAATCCATTACATGACATAACATAGCCCATGACATATGCATGCAGGGACAACCCCTCGGTTAATAATAATTTTGTTATTCATGTTGTTTATTTCTGTTTCTGATTCTATTTACTACATCTAGTCTAATCTGTATCTGTTTTTCTTATTTGTTTTGAAGGGAAGGAATATTACAAAGCACGAGGACGTCGCTGGGCGACATCCTGTCGCCATCCCAATGAACTGAGAATCCACATCCTCACAACCACTGTAACTCCCACAAGGTCTCTTGTCAGCAGACACAAGCAAAGGACAAGTGGCGATCACAAGAATTGGGGAAGTGAGTGGATAGCTCGATGATTCTACAACACCCCTGTTACCCATCCACAAGAGGTAACTCACAAGGCTCAACAAGCACCTCTGTAAACTCTTGTAAAACCTAAAATATTACTAGTTCTATTTTGTTAGCTTCCTCTTCACCTTGGACTTGACTCACCTGAATTAGTGCCATCTGTGCTATTTGTTTCATGTCCTTTCTCAACTCCCCAACACTAATTAACTGCAACTCTTCTGGTGGCCTACCTTTCCATATTACTGAAACATAAAAGAAAAGGACTTCTCAAGTTGGGAGAGGACATGAAGCTTAAACAGAGAAAAAAACTCCCATTGCCTAGGGTACATGGGAACAATCCAAGACCAAGTGTGAGATGACATAGCTATGGGTTGTAGGATGAGATGAAACCCTATATTTCCTAATGAGAATTTTTTTGTATCTATTATTAAAATGTGGGCATTTTCTATTTGATTGTTGGAGGTGTTGTTTTTCTTGAACACAACAATAGTAGTGTTTATAATAATTGAGTGTTTAGTTGGGTTTTTCGCATGAACTTGTTATACTTCCTGAAATGTGTATTGTTAACAATTTGTTTGTGTTTGTGATAGTTTATATTAATGTTGTTGTCTTGGGAAATGCTTACAGCGTTTTTTTTTTTTGCATGTGGGACTACTAATAGGAAGAATTAAAATCAATTTTGTTTGCTTTTGATGCATCGATGGTGATCTATTAACTATATGGTTACTTTTTTAGGACGATCTCTCGTACCTTTCCTAATTTTTGTTCATATATCAATGATTTTTGTGGAAATTTTTGTGGACTAATTAGCATTCATTTTTCTTGAAACTAGAAACATATACATAGTTATGACATTTCAACTTATAACTTGTATTTGTCTAACTTTTGTGTTTGGCACTTTCTATTGCTTGTAAGTTGAAACTAGAAGATTTGAAAGGAACTTTGCTAGATTCTCACTTTGTAGTGTGTGAAAGAGATATTAATCCCAAGGCATATTTTTGGCAAGGGTAGGTAAATTCTGTCTACCTATAATATTTCTAATAATACATTTCTTAAAGTTATTAAGTCTTTGATAGATTACATTACCATGGCATAAATAACACTTACCTCTTTAGAAAGTAATATTTGAAATACCATTACCTTCATTTATGAAGGATCTTTTACAAGACTAGCACCATATACATATAGTTTGCTTGTTTGTCTTTCTTTCTTGGTATGATAAATACTATAACTTTCATTGGAACAAAATTACCAGTATTCCATAGATAGCTACATTTGTCTGTAAATATCATCAATGGCAAGTACTGTAACTTTCAATGGGATTACTTTTCCATCTTTATTGTTACAATCTGCATTTATGTTCATACTACTCTCTTGTACAATTGTTTATCTTTACATTTCTATGTCCAAAATGTTTTGTTGAATTGCCTATTTGTGTGCCATGTCTTATACATTATGTAATGCATGTGCCAATGAAAAAAATTGCATTGTAAGTGTCAGTAAATATCATCAATGGAAAGCTCCCATTCAAACAATGTTATAGGGGACTTTGCTTCTATGCAATCACAATAACAATCCACCTTCACTGAGATGTAAATTGAAATTGAAAAACATTTCCTTTACATTTTTATTCTTGTTGCACTTGAGAAGGATGTAATTTTATCCATATATATCAATATTAATATATCTCTATGTTTGATCTACTTTCATGGTAGGCATTTGTTAGAAGGCAATCAGGCAATAGTAGATACAGGGAACTTCAATTTCACAGAAAGTAATGCATGTCAGTTTCAGTGTACACAATTTGAACAACAACACGATCGAGGATCGCAAGCTTGGCAATCTAGTTTTTCCCAATCAAAACTGAATATAGCAACACAGTGTGAGACTTATAGGGTGAAGAAAAAACAAGCAAAAAAACCAAGTAGCAACACAGAAGAAGGAGAGTCAATTGCCATTGCCCATTGGATCAAGGAAAACGTGGATGCATTTGTTTGCATTCGTGTGGAGGAGGTTCAAAAGTCCAACACAAATGGATGGTGCCTATCTTCCATTGGCTATGAGAACTTGGCCAAGAAATTTTATGAAGCTTCTGGACTAAAGTACATGAAGCTACAATTCAAAAACAAATGGAATAAGATGAAGAAGGATTGGACCATGTGGGCATTAACGAGAAATGCAACTAGTGATGGTTAGGACAACAGTAAGGGCACATGGGCACAAACTGATGATTGGTGGGAAGAGCGATTACAAGTTAGTGTAATGGATAGCATTTCAATTCATGTTTACCAATTGTCTATTACGTTTATTCCATTCAATTTGAAATTTTGACAATCTATTTCAATACCATTATCTTTGAGATAATTTTGTTGTTTATGTTTGTTTTGTAGAGACTCTTGTAGATAGCGAAATTCCAACATGCTAGCCTAAAATATAGAGAACAACTTGCAATAATGTTTGATGGTAATGTTGCCATGAGAAAGCATGCCTATATTCCCAACTCATTTATTCCCTTGCCAGTTGAGTTGATTTAGATGAGGATGTGGAAATAGTACCTAATTTGAATGAAGATTTTACAAGGCCACTTAGTAGATGAATAGCAAATAATTCTCCTTATGGAGGGTTTGATTCTATTGGGTCAACATATTGCTCGTCGGTGAGCCAATGTCAGTGGGAAAAACTAGGGGTGTATATGGGTTAAGTTGGGTCCGGTTAAGGGTGAATCCACGACCCAACTCATATTATTTGGGCTAGATAATTTTAAATCCATACCTAGTCTAGACCCAATCCAACCAGACCCACAAATTTCAAGTTGAGTCGGGTCAGTTCTTGGGTTTTATAGCACTTGAATTTTACACAAAAAAAAGACATAAGCTCATCCATTATTAATTACAAAAAATGATAAATGATAGCAAACTTCCTATTTTTCATAGACGATATTTCTTGTTTCTCAAGCTTCTTAACAATGGCTTGCATCATCAACTTTCTGGTAAATCCGTTAAAAGGAAAAAGAAATATTTTCCAACTGCATATGGTCATGATTTGAGGTGAACAAGGAATAGATGCCTCACTAACACGTAAACAGAAGAAAGCAAATGTTGACAATCATATGGAAAATCAACATGGAAAATCAACATGTAAAATAAGAACCTACTACAAATGTTGACAATCTCAACACTGATATTGTTCTCAAGTCGTGCAATCATTTACCTTCTTTGCAAACCAAAGGTTAGGGCAATAAACTTTTGGAAAACTTCTCATTAAACATTAATTGTAAGTCCATCAAGATTGCTTATAGTAAGAAGAAAGCAATATTACGACATATTGGTTACTGATACATCTTAACAATAGTCAAATACAAAGTACAACAACTCAGACCAAGAATTATGTATTGAGAAAATTAGAAACAAATCATCAGGGGTAAAAAATAACCACCACAAAGAATAACCTCTAAATATGTAACTGGAGTCTGGAGAGGACCAAATACAAATGATGTCTTTCACACGCCATAGTGGACGTGGATTTTTGGGATTGTTGTAGAATCGTCAAGGTATCCACTCACTTCTTCAATTCTTTTGATTGCCACTTGTCTTTTGCAGATGAGGCCAGTTGACAAGACGCCTACGGGAATTGTAGTGGAGCTGTGGTTGTACGAGTTCTCGATTCACTAGGTCGACGGCAGGATGCTACCCAACGGCATCCTCGTGCTTTTGTAATAATCCTTTCCTTCAAAATAAATACGAAAAAAACAAAAGAAAATGGATTAGACTAGGTGTAGTAAACAAATAACAAAAAGATAACAAAGAAAAAAACATAAGCATGCAACTAAATACTAACTGGGGGTGGTTCCCTGCATGCATATGCCATGGGTTAATAATGTATGCAAGTATTTTTATGATAAAATAATGAAAAAATGGAAGATACTCCCTTCACCAGTGTATGTTGTGGAGTGGATAAGGAAGTGGAGGCCAGCTTATGGAGCTCTGAAAATGCGCTATGGTTGTAGAAAGCTGGTTGGTTCTCTAGGATCTGAGCTTCTAAGAGAAGATGGACATGAAGGAGGGGGCTATGTCTCTTTCTCTCTAGACTTCTCTCTTTCTCTCCTCTCTAGGGTTTCAAGGTTGCTTCTCAAGATTTTAATGTGCCTCCTTCCAAACTCTTGACCTAGGAGTCAATTTATTGAGTTTGGGAGCTAGGGATCTCGTCAAAGACGAGATATAGATCAAAGGCCAAGATGAAATGCTCTTGAAAAGGCAGAAATTTGAGATCTGAGCTCGTCGCCTATGGGAGATGTGACAGAATCATCCAGTCACCGCTTTGAGTGGCGACCAGCCAAGAGATTCTATTTTTGGCTATACATGGTCAATCAACACTAAAAAGGCAATGAAATCTGCCGTGTAAGCTATTCGCCGGTACATGTGGTGTCGAGCTATCAAAAAGGAACTTTTTGAACAATTAAAATCAAAAAATATCCATTACGAATCTATTATCAAATATTGACCAAATCAATTCTGAAAAATCATACTCGTAATTGAAGATATTTTAAATTAATTTTCAAATTCATAATCCACTTAAAATGTCAAGTAAATTGGATTTGAAAATCAAATCTTTAATAATTATGAGAAAACACAATTAAATTCAATGATATATATTTGATTTAAAATAGATTGGCAATCATTGGATACTTTGGATTTTATCTTTGTTTTTTAGCATTATCATGAATTAAATATAAGTTATAACATTAAAATGTGATAACTTATCATAAAATCTCATTTTTGGTAAAAGTAAAGATAAGTGATCTTTATTATCAAGTCATCCGAATTTCAATAATTTTCTCAAATTATTTGGCATTTATAATGATTTATATGATAAGCACACATTATTTAAATGTTGGAAAATTATAAAAATTATAATAATTATGGAAAAAATCATTGTAATGTTTATAAATATCCCATATGTCATAGTAGGGCTCGAGATGACAAATTATATGTGTGAGAAGGCCTAGGTTTGCAATCGCCTGCTTATCTAGTGCCTTGATGATCTAGTCACCTTTGGAGGTGGCAACTAGTCTGGTCACCTTTTAAAGAGGCGACTGGATTTGTCACCTCTTACATAGGCAACACCCTGGTTCTTTACAGATTACCACCTTGTCTTTTATCTTAATCCACAGAGATGCAACAAAAATCCAAAATAACACAAAAATTCCATGGAAAAGTTTGGAAGAAGGTTAGAGCTCCTTAACCACGTGATCTGAGACACCTCAAGAGTTTCTATCCTAGATATACTCTGAGAATTGCAAAAATGGGATATCTACAAATGTCCCTCCTTGGAGTTGATCTTAGAACAAGATTGGCTCTAATATAAGAATGATATCCCTATTGAGCATTTCCTGAAATAGGGAGCTTACTCTCAAACGATCCACCATGGATTCCAAAACGAAGTCTACACCTTTTGGTTTTGGGACAAGGTTGCACAACCATAAGGTGAGAAGACGAACTGACTCAGTTTCGAGACATAGTGGCACAGCCGAGTGGTTCGATTAAACTAAAGGATTGCCTTCATATTGAAGGCTCATGTATGGAGGGGTCAAGCCAAGGCTATGTGTCACAACCGGTGTCGAGACCTGACAACAATGTAAAGTGACACTTCAATGGAACAGAAACTAAATAAAATAAAAGAGTAATTAAAGAATGTCGTCATATTGAAGGCTCAGGCATGGAGGAGTCTAGCCGATATTTTATATTGTAGCCGGTGTCGAGACCATGTCAACCATGTAGAGTAACGCTTCAACAGGGCAGAACTAAGGTAAATGAAAAGATAATTTTGTTGTGGCTTCTTGTTTGAGAGCTTGCTAGGATTGGAATAGAAGAAAATAGGTTTTATTTGATTGGGCTTTAGGAGAATCACAGGTTCTAAGGGTTTCTAACACACTTGGAAATCATTACTCCATCAACACTCCACTTCCAATGCATGAGTCCCAAATGCATGGATGCATGATTCAAGCAAACCAAATGCAAATGCAAGGTCAGCATTCAATACGCAATGAATGGTCCATACGACAGGTTAGGCCAGCAGGGTACGGGTGGTCCTTAGCCATATAGATATATGCAAAATACATGAATGTAATTCATTATGGTCAAGTGTTTTCCATCTTTGAGCATGACTAGTACTCTCAGGAAAGGACCGTCGTCTCACAACTCGACTTGGTAAGTAAAGGAGTTCTATAAATAAAGAATCGAGGGAGGGAGTGAATCCTTCCTTTGCCAAACTGGGGTTTACCTCTTAGTCGAAGTAGTGTGTCTATGTACACAATTGGGACTCCAAAGGCAGGAGTTCATTCTCGGCAGGACTTCATGTAATGCCATGGTGGGGCTTAATGTAGCCTCATAGTGGGGCTTGATGTACTAACAGGTGGTGGGGTGATACCTACACACTTAATAAACATGTTAGTAATCAAAATGGTATACCTTTCCTTACCTTAGAAGGGTTGGCTAAGTTGCCTAGGAAAAGTATTGTAATGCTATCTTTTTACTCCCTTATACTTAAGATTAGGTGGAGGGAATTAGTCTTGGCCTCAGCTAAGAGATGGAAAATCGGAGCCCAGTGGACACTGATGATGAGTCATTCGTAGATGCTCTAAAGATCATTGCAGGGCAATGTCTTTGTAAGGTGAAACGCACCCAAGCCATGAAGGCACACTTGAGTAGGATGTTCAACTCCAAAACCTGGTGGATCGATGGTTGCATCATTGGCCAAACCAATTCCAGTTTCCTTACTTGTAGGTAAGGTGGATGGCACTACTCTTTTTCCTTTTGGTTTTTTTATGATTTTCTGATTTTTTTTTCTGATTTTTTTGGATTTTTGAATTCTTCTAATATATTTTTTTGGATTTTTGAATTTTATAATTTTTTTTCCTTATTGATGATTAATGATTTGACGAATGCAGTCACAACCCTCCCTCTTATTCATTTAGCATTGTTGCCTTGTATTATCCAAGGTGAGAGAGTTGTCGCTTTTCATTAAGCCTTGGCATTTTGAGGACTTAGGACTTCGTACTGGCCTTAGTTGATTATTACCTCCCGTATTTACTCAGTCCTTGAGCTTCAAGGGTTTTCCTATCCCTTAGTGGTTGGCCTTAATGCACCTATAGCTTACCCAAGGATTTTGGCTGTTATTTTTCTTTTTCTTCTTTTTTTCTTTTGGGGTTCTCCTCTCTGGTTATTTTTCTGTAGATGCCCGCCCATCACTGTCTTCTCAGACTTATGCTATGATGACACATCTACTTATTTGTCAGTTGTCTCACCCCATTTTGAGTATCTGCCCATCACTGCCTTCTCGAACTTATGCTATGACGGTGTACCCAACTTTTCATGCACTCTCCTCCTTTGGACGCTTTCTAAGTTGTTTAATTTATGTATGCTCCTCCATCACTATCTTCTCGGACGTATGCTAGGAGGTCACGCAGCACAAGGCAAGTGGCTTTTATGATATGCCTAAGCTCTAAGCCTACTTTGCTCTTATCTCTCCATGCGGGTGTATGTGTAGATAGGATAAGGTTAAGGTTAACCAAGTTGCTCACCTTCTTTTCTATGCAGGAGATAACTTTCTTCCTTAACTGGTACTAGGTCTTGGGTCCTCTTTAGGTTTCTAGCATGTTGATTGAAGGGTGTACTTCTATAGTACGTGTAACTTTCATGGATCTAAGGAGATCTTTAGGTCATCCTACCCATTGTGTAGATCTTCTCTAAGTGTTACAGTTTTTACTTAGGAAAACCCTGAATAATGTTTTGGCAGCTATGCTTAATAGATTAAGTGGTTAGGTGTTTGACTTACACTCATCAATCACTGTCATTGGTTTTTATTGCTATTTTAATCTAGCCTAGCATTCAAAATAAATAAGGACAAATGAAGGAAATGTCTAAGAGAAAAAAGGAAATTAATGTTTTATTTAAATGTTTTTGAAATAAATAGAATGACCTTGCCCTTATTCAGGCTCGGTCAAGTTACATACTACCCTTCCAAGATGGAGGGCTTTACCTATGGGGCGGTTGTAGGAGCCTGCCCCTACGTTGAGTACCCAGGTGTTGGTGTAGGTGCATCTTGGTGTTTTTCCTTCGGTTTACACCCAGTTGTTGCTTTATCAGGGTCACGGTTGGACTTGTCCTGGCTTGGTTGCTCTTGAGTGCCCCTGGTGGTTGAGTGCCTTTGTAAAGGGTTCTTTTCTGTTGAAGGATGACTACTTATGTCCCTTCACTCTCCTCCTAACTGATGTACTCATTGATGCCCCTAGCGAGCACACTTATCTTTGCCAGATCTGGTGGCTTGGGAGGAGGATTGATTCTTGCGTGATCTCCCTGGGGATGTTGGCAGAGCAGGTTGATAGCGGCGTCCAAGTCGTGCCAATCTTCATCATCGTACTCATCATAGACTAGTGGTGTGGGCTTTGCGTCTTCTGCTTAATTCTGCACTAGAGGTGGTCCTTGGTTAATGAGGCTATGATGCCTTCGGTTAGCATTTGTTGGACCTGCTAGCTGTCCCTTATGTCGTCCTAGTCGTCATACTCATCGTAGACAAGTATGTCTTTCCAGGGCTCATTAGGTGTCTCAAGGTCCTCCTTTTCTTTTGTTGGTGGCTCTAGATCTGCTAGTACACACTCGATATCCACAAGCTCGGGCATTATCGACTCATCTTTGTCCTCCTCCATGTAGATTACTGGATGACTAGGCAGTGAACTTCCACACTCTTCCAACATTTTGAAAGCATGGTTGAGTGGTGCTAGGAGTGGCTCTTGGTCCTACTTTTTGGCTTTGTGGTAGCTCTACAGTGGAGGGACGGCATGGTAGCCCTTCTGATTCTGTTGTTGACCTTGTTGTTGCCTCCGCTATTGCTCCTGTGGAGCGTACACTTGGTGGTTTCGAGGCAGCTGACGCTAATATTGTTGGGGTTGTCGTTGGACTTGGACTAGTTGCTGCAGTAGTTGGTATTGGTATTGTCCCTGTTGGTACTGTGGTTGGACAAGCTAGTTTTGATATTATACTGACTGCATGGGCTGCCCCTGGCATTGGACTAGTGATCCCCTCTATTCGTGTTGGATCGAGACTTGGGCCATGTCACTTGTAATGCATTTGAGTGCATAGTCGGAGGCCTTCTTCTTGTCTATTTCTTCATACTCGAAAAATATAAGTCCTTTCTATTGCGAAGGACTTTTGTGGCTCTATCTTACAATTGGGAGTACGTTCAGAAGTCGCCCATTAGTAAGCTTGCCCTTAGCATTTTAGTAGTGTTCTGATCGATGACTTCAATAGCTTGTTCTTTAGGAATACGGCATTTTGATCGGGCTACCATGTCCCTCCATCGACTGGTGTATGTGGCGAAGTCTTCGTTTGATCTCATTTTCTCAACAAGGAGGTCTGCAATGGTGAGCTTATGCTAGATGCGGTGTACATACTATTGTAGAAACTTTTCTTGCACAATCTTGAAGTCACTAAGGTCATAGGCGGTGAGCATGTTGAACCACCTCAGTGCTTCTCCTTCCAAGCTTTTGAAGAAGAGATAAACTATTAGCCCATTATCATGTTGATATGGCAAGGCATCTATAGTGAAAGTAGCTAAATGACTAATTAGATTGTTTGTCCCATTGTACTTTGGTGTTTTGGACAACTTGAATTCGAGCGGTAGAGTGAAGTGTGGGAACATTGACGTGTCAAAGTTGATCAGCGCTAGCTCTTGATGTGACCCTTGCTTCTGCAATTGCATTCCTGATCATACTTTTGACATCAAAACTTGCAATGGTTGTCTGCCCCTAGCCCTAGTATCCTTGAACTTGGTAGAACCGTTGTTGTTGTTGAGGAGGGAAAGAGGGTTGAGCTAATGTATAGGATGGAGTATGATAAGGTGGTGTTGCCCCTAGGTGATGATGTGAGTAATAGCTTCGTGGGGTCCACACAGTTTGCTGGGAAGAAGCAGGATAGACTGGTGTAGTATGTTGAGCGGGAGATTGTGTGATTGGGCCATAGATAAGGAAAATAACTGTTGGGCTCAGTGACACCATATGTGTATTTCCCATGTGAGGTGTGGCTAATGGGCCCTGGTGATGGTTTAATGGAGAGGATCCATTGGTATTTGAAGCTTGTGGGCCATAGAGGTTAGGATAGGTCATAGATTGATGGGTTTGGTTAGAGGTTCCTACAAAGAATATATGTGAATTGATTGATGGTGGAACACCCCATGGTTGTAAATAGTTCATCTCTTCCCCTTCTCCTCTGTCAATGGGCGAGGCTCTTTGTAGAGTTAACGTGTTGAACTGGAACCCAGGCTTGCCCATGGAACGACTTGCTTGACCCGTAGAGATCAGAGTGCTTGGCATGCCATAGTAGTTAGAGTAGTGGGCTTCTGATGACATGGCCTTCTCTTGTTGCTCCTCTTCTCAAAGGGTTACAAGTTTAAAGGGGAGTCACAGACTCTACAATACACTATTTTTTAACCTATTACAATTTTATTAAGAAAAGAAAAATTACAATTTTAATACAGATGAAATACAAGAAAGTGTTTACAACTATGTTTAATAAAGAAAATGTAGACTCGAAACACTGTTCAGAAACTCCTTTAACCTGTTATTGTATGCAAGCACAAACTATCCTGCCGTCAAGGTAAACAGACGTGTAGTCTGCCTGACGTCACCATTTACAGCAGCGTCACAACTCGTCGCCTATAAGAAAGGCAGCGGACAACGGCGCTAGTTAGATAGGCGGCACGAATGCCTATCTATTCCAACAGTCAAAATTTGTCCTAGACAGAGCCCTCAAACAAGTTTATTTACGAAAACAAGTTTCAGATTAGAACGTTGAAATAATTAATTAATCCTACGTTCACTCAACTTTTTGGGTTCCTATAGCAAGAGTGTAGACACCCCAATTTTACAGGATTGTAGGTAGTCTTCTCTGGGTTGGAAGTGTGGTTGTTGGATTCTCAATCATTATCACCAAAGGCAATTAGACATCTTCACCTTATTTTACCCATAGAACTAGCCCAAACCTCTGTTTCAATCTAAAACCCTAATGGATCAATTAACTCACCAAACCAAAATCTAAATCCTAGTTACATCATAAACCCATCCAAATCTATGCAAATCCACCAAGCCAAATAGACTAAAACCTAATCACACCTCAAACCAAGCTCGTACATGCAAATCCTTTTTAGGCTCACTTAAGCCCAAGTAAGCCCACAAACCTAACCCAAGTTTCACCTACAAACCTTAACCTAATCATGAAATCGATCTTCACCTTCCATTCAAAACCATGCAAATCCAACAAACCAAGATAATAACCTAAAACCTAATTGCACCCTAAACACAAACTTCAACCCAAAACCAAACCCAAGCCCAACTTCCTCCAAATTAACCCCCATCAGCCATTTTTGATGTCAGTCCAATGGCCCACAATTAATTGATCACATAGCCCATCATCACCCAATGCACTTCATTCCTTCAACAGCCATCGTCACCTCCACTTGCTAAACTCCGGCAACCACCATCCACGTGACTATGATCCATGCGTGTAGAGAGGATGGGAGAAGGGGAGATGGCAGGGTTGTTTAGGTTGTTAAGAAGTTGTTTAGGTGGTTAGAGGTTTGTTTGGGTAGAATGTTAAGGTGGTGGGTTGTTACGAGGTCTATTGGTGGATTGTTGCAACTGGTGGTCTTCCTTGGCTATAAAAGGGACTAACAGTGGACTGAAGCAGGGGTGAAGGATATTTTGGGCTGGAGAACTTCTATGCCTGCCAGAGTTCACTAAGCTCAACCCATCTCATCAGTTGGAAGAGAAGAAGAGAGGAGGGAAGGAAGCTTGAGTAGGAGAGTAGCTTGCAAGCTCAACCCCTCAAATCACTTGTTCACTTCATCCTCTTCCTCACCCCTCGAAAGTCCCTTGCAAGTTTGTAGACACCCCGATTTTGAGGTGATTCATCGATAAGGCCTCATTTGTTGCTTTGGATATGGCTGACCTTTGGACCAATCCCTAAGCCCACAGCAAGCCTGCATCCCCATTTAGAAAACAGACCAATAGGGGAGAGCACCTACCTAGCACACCTAGCTAGCACACCTACCCAGCACACCTACCCAGCACACCAACCCAGCACACCAACCTAGCACATCAACCTAACGCACTTCCCTAGCACACATAGGTGACGCACTTATCCAGTGCACCTCCCTGGCGCACAAGGCTACGACTGCTGGCTTTCCACCTTCCTTGGTTGTTATCTCCAGTAGCGAATGTGCCGTGGAATATTCCAGGCTCTTCGTCTGCGAGACCCTCCTTATACCCGTAACTCATCCCTAAGAGCTCCCTATAAAAGGACCTCCATAGGCACCATTTTCGAGAGCACTAAAGAGAGACCAAAAATCCTAAGAGCTGAGAATTCTGAGTGGAAATCCCTGCACCTAGCCATTTTCTCCCTTGAAACCCGACCCCTGCATGAGCTTCTCCACCAGTCCAGCAGCCTGATTTCTTTCCCTAGAGCACCTCCTTGCGTCCTAGAGCCTTCCAAAGCAACAAAGGTTTTCTTATCATTGTTATTGCAAAGAAGGAACATCGTGAGGTCGGCATTCTTCCTCCCATTTTTAATGGCATCTTAGGACTGAATAAGACATGCTAAAACCTTGCGTATGATCTGTTTTACTCCATGTTTATGATGTTGTTTATGATATCATGATCATATTTTCTATGCAAGTAATCTCCATGCAAAGTCATGTTTGCATTTCTAGCATGCAATCTACATATGTTGTTGTTCCATGTTGAATATTTTTACCACGCATCATATATACTCTTGCACGTAGAAGCATGCACATTCGATCAACATTTACACATGTTTTGATTCGTTTTACCCAGATCATGCTTGTTCTTGAATATTTCATACATTTGCATGCATAGATCCCCCTTGTATCTCTGCTGGGTGGGTTCTAGATCAGGTCACAGTCTGATCCAAAATCCCTGGGGCACACATCCTTGTCGCACCAAACCCGCGCACTAATCTGGCACACTCAGTAGGCGCGCCAGACTGGTCAGGGATCAGTGCACTTGCATTAGCATCATACTTGCATGGCTTTATCGCAGAGTTTTGAGCTTGTTTTCTCCTGACTGATTCTCTGGTTTACCAAGATATCCCTGCATGTTTTCAGCCTTCGATCAAATAGTTTTCCATTTGCTTTTTGTTGCTTTGTTATTCAGCTCCAGACTGAATCTGGTAGACTGATTGCACCCTACTCCCTAGTGAGAACCATGTGCATCAGTCCATGATCCAGAGGCTTGGCTGGATCATGTTTTCTGCATCTAGTTCACATAGATTGTGATCTTGTGTGAGGCTTCAGGCCCTTGAGCTCAAGGTCATTGCATTGCATTAACATATTTTAACTCATTCAAAGCTTGCTTTCCGAGTTTTCCAGAATGATTCTGCTGCATGTTTTTCCAGAGTGCACCCTCTGATGCTTTGCTTTGCTTTCTGTGTTTTACACCCTACATACATTACTGGCCCACCTAGACACACATAGGTGGCGCTCCAGACTGACGCACCAGTCTGGCGCACCAAACAGGCGCAGTATCCTGTTTTCAGTAGCACACAGCATATTTTTCAGATGTCTTGCTTGCTTTCTCGACCCATCTGCTTCTGGGTTTTCATCTGATTTTCTTCCTTGATGCATTAGGAAGGCACATCTCTGTTTTCAGCAGTTTTCCTGCATCTTAGCTTGCATTTAGGCATATAGTAAGCAATGATGAGAAATCACTCAAAATGATACAACTTTGAT
>JAMKQA010047388.1:0-19930 GCA_024699735.1 Posidonia australis | reverse complement strand
GGGGAGGCAATCCAGAGAGTGTCCTGGACCCCCGATTGCTCTCTCTACCTTATTTGGCCTCCCCGGTGCTCCACAGCCCATCACATCGCCGCTCCACCGTTCCTAGTAGCCAACGCGCCGCTCGCCGGAGAACGCACCCAATGCAGCCGTCGTCTGGGAAGAAGACCCCTGCCTGAGCCTATTCATCGCTCCGAGCCTCGCCACTATGATCCAGCCCCACAAAAGCGTTCCTCTAGCCATGCTCGAGCCTCCGGAGCAATCAAGGACCTTTTTCCACCTCTGGATAGCCCCCCCGCAGCCAGGCTCGTAGGAGCGCGCAAATGTTGACAGCCAGTGACGTCTGGGATGCACATCAGAGCCCGATCCCAGCTGTTGGATGAAGGAACAGCACCTACATCACCTCCTTAGCCCTCTGAAGCCCTTCGATCGCGGTGCCACCACCCTGAACACCTCCAGTCGCCGCAGATACGTCACCGGAGCAACCCGACGGCAAGCTGGGTGGGGAGGTCGTTCTGGCCTATGGTTTTCCCATCTGCTCCGTTGAATGTGTTCCTGGCCTCTCACTCTTGCTTCCTGTGGGGTCTGATCTAAGATCCGATCACGGGAAGATCTTCATCTCCTTCCCTGATGGTCATCGACGCGGAATGCTTTGTTTGCTTGGTTTTTGCAGTTTACCCCCTATGCTTTGCAGAATTGTTCTGATTGCTTGCTTTTGGGGGTAAAACGACCATTTTGCCCCTGCAACTTCCTAGATCATTCCTGGGACATTTTCTTGCATTTTTTCCCAGATTTTATGCAGAATTGATTTTAATGCATGCATTAGTGGGTAAATTGCATTCTGACCCCTAGAGAGCTTCCTTTGACTAGGGATGCACATTTGACTCCAGATTTCTTCATACATTGCATTGAATGTGTTTTCCTACATATTTTTGAGGATTTGGGCTTCTGAACTTCTACTTTCCTTAAATTTGGGCTTTTTGCACAAAACCCGCTGCTTTTTTTCATATTTGCACTCACACTTGCATTTTGCATATCCTTTCACATCTTTTTGCATGGATTTTCCCGTCTTTTCTTCCTTGCTTGGTGCACATTTTCTAGCTTGTTCCGAGCTTTGTTTTCTCCTCATTTTCCGGGTTTTCCTCAATTTTTCGTGGTTTTCACTTGTTTTGGTTTTCTATCGTCCGAGGGCGTACAGTAAAAGGCTTGCAAAGCCGACATGGTCCCGAATGAGGATTATTTTCTCCTTTTTGATTTTCTCAGATTTTCCCCAATTTCTGTTGTTTTGCGAGACGCTTTCTGAGAATTTCACGATTTTCATGATTTTCCTCATCGCCCAAGGGCGTACAGTAAAGCGGCATTAACAATGCCTACATTTGACCCTCGGATTAACTTTTTCCTTTATTTCTTCACCTTGATTTGGCATGTTTTCGATCATCTTCATGCATGAGCATATAGAATAAGCAAGCATACATTTAGCAGACCATGGATAGTAGGAAACCTAGAAAGACCGAGTTTTCTCGGGCGTATGGGGGGTGCCTAACCCCTTCCCCATGTGTAACCAGAATCCTTACCCTTTCTCTAGCCCGCATTCATCTTGCATTATCCATTAGGCACGGATCACAGATGCATCTTTGCATCTTGTTTGCTTTCGGCCTTTTCCGGTGTTTTTTGGTTTTCCTCGTCTTTCCATTAAAAGACTTGGTGGCGACTCCTTTCCTTATCCTTTTTGTCTTCCCTTTGGTGTTTCCGGGTCTTATCTTTTCTTCTGGATTCACCGTTTTCGCCGTGACCGTATCGGATCTCCTCGTGTGTTTCCACACACCGGAGTAGGTGGAGAGCCGCGCCAAGGGTTCCACCGGCATGGTCACACTTACCATTCCCCCTTTAGTCGGTAAGTCTGAATCTTACTATTCTCTCCTTTGATCGGTAAGTCCAAAACTTACCATTCTCCCTTTTGGTCGGTAAGTCCGAAACTTACCATTCCCCCTTTGGTCGGTAAGTCCGAAACTTACCATTCCCCCTTTAGTTGGTAAGTCCGAATCTTACCATTCTCTCCTTTGGTCGGTAAGTCCGAATCTTACCATTCCCCCTTTGGTCGGTAAGTCTGAAACTTACCATTCTCCCTTTTGGTCGATAAGACCGAATCTTACCATTTTCATTTTGGTCGGTAAGTCTGAAACTTACCATTCTCCCTCTTGGCCGGTAAGTCCGAAACTTACCATTCTCCCTTTGGTTGGTAAGTCCAAAACTTACCATTCTCCCTCTTGGTCGGTAAGTCCGAAGCTGACCATTCTCTCTCTTGGCCGGTAAGTCTGAAACTTACCATTCTCTCTTTGGTCGGCAAGTCAGAAACTTACCATTCTCCCTCTTGGCCGGTGAGTCCGAAACTTACCATTCTCCCTTTGGTCGGTAAGTCCGAAACTTACTATTCTCCCTCTTGGCCGGTAAGTCCGAAACTTACCATTCTCCCTCTTGGCCGGTAAGTCCGAAACTTACCATTCTCCTTTTGGTCGGTAAGTCTGAAACTTACCACTCTCTCTTTGGTCAGTAAGTTCGAAACTTACCATTCTCCCCCTTGGTCGGTAAGTCCGAAACTTACCATTCTTCCTTTTGGCTGGTAAGTCCGAAACTTACCACTTTTCCCTTTTTGGCCGGTAAGTCCAAAACTTACCACTTTTCCCTTTTTGATCGGTAAGTCCGAAACTTACCACTTTTCTCTTTTGGCCGATGAGTTCGAAACTTACCATTTTTTCTTTTAGTCAGTAGGTTCGAAACCTACCATGCCCCATTCGATCCTTACTCAAAGAGTTTGGTATCAATGGTCCCCCCTTTTGTTTTGAGTTCCACTCCGAAGGACGGAATTAAAGCAAACTGTTTTCCTCCTTTCTTTGGGCTGGTAGCCCGAATTACCCGGATGACTTCTGTTACCAGTCACTTTTCGGTCGACAAGCACAGTAAGTCTTGTCCGATGCTTTTTTCCAACAAGCGTGATAATCAGTCGTGTCTTCTAGAAGCTGATTGGTAGTCAACTTGTCGACTTTTGTATTGTCTTCTCTGATGGTTGGCTTCGGTTATGGCGATGGGACATCTGGTGATTTCATCGACTGGTAGCTAGTGGCCATTAACTGACACTTACTTACGGCTTTGGGCGGGGTGTCTTTGTCAACCTTGAGCATCATTCTCTATCCCACTCATCCTCCGACCTCGCTTAGGGAGGGGCATCTGTAGACACCACAATTTTGCAATTTTGCAAGCTTGCAGAATAAAGTATGGTGGTTGGGATTTTAATCACAAATGAACTCAAACCCTAGTTTAGTTCCAAAGCCCATAAAGGCCCATTAAGCTCACTTAGGCCTACCAAGGCCCATAAAGGCCCATTAAGCTCACTTAGGCCTACCAAGGCCCATTAAGCTAATCTTGGCCCATGAAAGCCCACAACACCTCAACCCATTTCTTCTTCTTCTTCCAAACCAAATACACCCAACGGCCACTCCTCCATCTCCATTGATCTCAACATCTAGCCACCCATCTCTCCTCACTGATTTCATCACAACAGACCACACCCATCCATCTTACAGCCCACTGACCAGCAGCCACATTCCCCGAGCTTAAGCCCTCCACGAACCAGAGCCGCCAGATGCTTCATCACGAGCTGGAGCAGCCGTTGAACGTTGTCGGTGCACGGGTGGACAGCTTGGAGGCTGCAGGGAGGACAACAGTTGGGGTTCGTTAGTTTGTTAGGAGTTGTTAGCTCGTTGGGGAGTTAGTTAGTTAGGAGGTTGTTGGTTCTATTAGAAGGGTTAGTGGGTTGTTATAGTAGCCGCTGGAGTTCTGCCTATAAAAGGGACAGAGAGAGTGAAAAGGAAAAAGAAAACAAAGAATTCAGAGCGAGAGAGGAAGAGAGGAGGAGATAGGGAGAACTCCAGAGAGAGAGGAGCTCGTGAAGGTGAGAAGTGGGGAATTTAGGCCAATTCCGGCGAGCAGCAGAGGCAACACACGTTGCCAGGCCAGGTACGCCCTCTTCCAGCCTCATTTAGCTTCAAATTTAGTTTCCTAGGACTTCCTCAATCTTCCTCGATCGATTCCAATCAAACCCGAGGCCCTCTGTGGTCGGAATCGGTCCCCTGGCCTCGCCGTCGCTGTTTTCCGACGACTTAGGTGGGGGAGCTAGTCCAAGGACCCGACTCTGGCTCTAGAAGGTTTATTCCACCTCTACTGGCCTCCCTCTTGCCTCTCCACCCTTCCAATTCCTGTTCCGATCGCCGCGGAGGCCTCCACTAGAAGATCGCCGGAGTTGCATGACGTCGCTGTCGCCGGAGAAGACGATTGTAGCCAGCCTCTGAATGCACGCCTCTTGCGTCGTCGACACCCTCCGAGCCTCCAGGAACGTTCCATGGCACGTCCTCAACGCTCCGGAGCCTCCAGATCTAAGCCACAAGCTCAGGATCCTCCAGATCTAAGCCACGAGCTCTGGATCCTGCCAGCAGGCATGCTCACCGGCGGAGACGACAGCGACGACAGGCGGACCCTCACATTGCACGACCTTCCTTCGATTTGACCCTTGAGGGAAGAGACATGCTCCTCGGTGCTCCCCAAGCCTCCAGGACCTCCTGATCACGCGCCGTAGCCTCCGGAAATCCATTTCTTCTCTAGTGCCGTCGCCGGAGTGCTCCAACGGCGAGGGAGGAGGGAGATCCACTCCTGTTGTTTAATCCTAGATCCAGACCGTTGGATCTCTTCCCCTCCTTCTCTTCTTGCTTCCCGTGAGATCAGGCCATGGGAAAGCCTCCAATAGCCCCTCCGACGGTCGTCAATGGCAAAGCTCCGTTGCTGGCAGCCGTCAATCTTCCTTTCTTTAAAAAAAAAAAATGAAAAAATAACTTTCTTTAAATAAAACTTCTGTTACTTTTGATTTATTACATTTAGATCGTTTTTTATTACAAACAGGTCCTTCTCTTGCATTTAGGTCCATGATCATTTTTTTAAAAATTGTTTGAATAAAGTTTTAACTGAAAATATTGCAATGTGCCCCCTGATGTTTCATAATAATGTTTTCCAAACTTTAACGTTTAATAAAAACTCCCCAGAATTTCTTTTCATGCATTTTAGCCCAATATTTTTGCGTAAAGGACCTTGTAGTTTTCTGAAACTCTTCTGAATGAATAATTCTCTGGTTAAATTGCATTAAAGTAACACAGAATGCATATTTCTTTGGTGAAATTACATTTTAAGCCCCTGATCTTTTCTGAAATTTTTCTGAGTGCATCTTTCTTTGGATAAATAACATTTTAGCCCTTAAACTTTATAGAAACTCCTCTGAGTGCATAGATTCTCTGGGTAAATTGCATTTTTGCCCTTGAACTTTACTGTTTTCACACTGAATGCATGCTTTCTAGGGTAAAATTACTAAATTGCCCCTGAAATTTTCATGGACTCTTCTTCTTGCATATTTTACCCTGAACTTCCACTGAATTACACTAAATGCATGTTTTAGTGGCATATTTGCATTTTAACCCCTTAGGAACCTTCAATTTGAGTAAAAATGCACAGTTTTGCACATTTGACCCCAGATTTCTTCAAAATTACGTGAAATATGTTTTCTCTGTATTTTTGATGATTTAGGTTTAGAAATTCAGTTTTCATTCAGAATTTGGGTTTTTTGCACAAAGGCCCCTAGGATTTTCATTATCACACACTTGCATGCATTTTGCACATTTTGTCGCACCGTTTCATGTCAGTTTTCTCGCATTTACGTCCTTACATTATGCACGCATTCCTAGTTCACTTCAAACTTGGTTTTCTCATCATTTCCCGGTTTTTCTTCTGATTTCCCCGTCTTTTGACTTGATTTGGCTTTCCATCGCCCGAGGGCGTATATTAAAAGGCTTTAACAAAGCCAACATTGTCCCGAATGAGGATTATTTTCCCAATATGATTTTCTCGGATTTCTTCGAGTTTCCGCCGATTTGCGTGACACTTTTCGAGAATTTCTCGACTTTCATGATTTTCCTCATCGCCCAAAGGCGTACAGTAAAGCAGCGTTCTCAATGCCCACATTTGACCTTCGGATTGACTTTTTCCCTTTCATTCATTTCTTCACTTTGATTTGGCATGTTTTTCAGTCATCCTTAGCATGAGCATTCAGAATAGGCAAGCACACATCCATTAGACCATGTGACAAGTAGGAAACCTAGAAAGACTGAGTTTCTCAGGCGCATGTGGGTGCCTAACCCCTTCCCCATGCATAACCAGAATCCTTACCCTTTCTCTGGTCTACATTCATTTATCCATTAAGCACGGAGCACACATGTTTTCTGCATCTTGTTTGCTTCTTGGTCTTCTTATGTGTTTGGTCTTCCTCATCTTTCCATTAAAAGACTAGGTGACGACTCCTTTCCTTATCCTTTTTCATCTTCCCTTGGTGTTTCCGAGTCTAGTCTTCTTCTCCGGATTCACCATATTCACCATGACTGTATCGGGACTCCTCGAGTGCTTCCACGCACCGGTAGAGGAGAGCCGTGTAGGGTTCCACCGGCATGGTCATAGCTAGCTTCTAGCAAATAAACCAAAAGTTAGTTTCTCCCATTAGTCATTCCAAACGCACCTTAAAAAACTTATCCATAATGCCTCTTTAGTTAACATCTGACACATTTTACGATCATTTAGTAGATGTTAAGTTACTAAAATAACCTTATTTTTACATAGCCTTACAAACTTAAATTGGTTACATGCCCTTCCTCTCTTCTTTTTTAGTTTTTAAAACTTCCAATGATCGCAATGGCTACTTTTTATTTCCCACTATTTCTACAACAAGCAACCTTCTTCTTCTTTCTCATTCTTCTTCTTCATTTCTGCAATTTTTCTTCTTCTTCTTCTTCTCCACCACCATTTCTGTGTTTTTCTTCTTCATCTATTTCTTTGAATACTATAATTGGGGTTGATACAAAATAGAAACCGGATCTCTCCCAAAAGGGAAAATCAAACTGACTCCTAAACAGTAATATCAACTACTAGGAACCTGTGTGTGCGGCTACAAGACATTAGACTATGTGTACTATGCTAAAACCTATTTACATGTCTGCACCTGCATCCTAAAAACCACGAAAAAAAAGCATGAGTGACAAGAGTCACCCAGTATGCATCCCACGGAAATGGCAGAAAACAAAATTATAATTAATTTTTCTTTAAAAATCATTTCACAAACCTTCTCACCAAATCCACCAAAACTCAATAACCTAAGCCCTATAGGCCGAAAATCACAGAACGTGGTCCTACAGGCCAAAACAAAAAATAGGGCTTTACTAGCCCAAAAGCACAAATAAGGCTCTCAACAGTCAAAATCACACACAGTGAGTTAGGAAGTCCGACACCAGGCAACAACCTCTAGCCACAAGCAACTACCGAAGTGTACTACACTACCACGGTGAAGCCATCCTGTGTAGGAGCGATCATCGTTCTACGATTCTCCCACTTGAAGAACCCTCACAAAGTCAACCCCTCTCTAGGAAGGCAGTCCTATCTCTTAAGACGATACCAACTACCGGGCACGTGTCCCACCTGCATTGGCCACTATAGGGTACGCCTCCTAATGGTGCTTAGGAGGGAGTCTCATACCTCCACACCCGACAACACTCGAGCCTCAGTGCTCATGACGACAGCGGGAGTATCATACCTCCCCGTCGTGCCACGAAACACCTCAACCCACAGACCTCAGCCTTGGCCCTACGAATGATAGTTAAGGAGTATCCTACCTTCAAGACCCGACGAACACTCGTCTCAGTCTTTCAGCTCCCGACCTCAACTAGGGAGACGTGCACGACCATCTGAGAATGTCATCACATTCCCTAGTCTTGATGACACGGTCCCATAGTGTTTCGACCTGTAAATAGAAAACTGGGGAAATCATTTCCAAGATGGACCAACTCATCTCTTTGAAAACCATTTTCAAACCATTTTATATATTTGGAAACTCAATCAAAAATCTCAACAAAACGACACATCAGGTATCCCACAAGACCCCCACTGATGGCCTACAATCTCATCACAATTGGGCAAAGCAAACCAATCTAGAAAATCCTTGGAAATCTATTTTTTACAAAAGCATTTGGGTCTTGATTCAGCATACCAAAAAAGGGACTTGGTATACTAAAAACCACTGGTTTAGAAGATTGACTACAATCGGTCGATCGAAATAGGTGGAGGCACTTAGTACAACAGACTGAAAAATCAAACCAGTCGATCGAAAATCCCTGATTCGGTGGGAGGCATTGGTCAACACTCATGGCCAAAAAACAGTAGATCGAAGGAATTCAGTCAGCCAAATTCATCCAGAGGACCAAAATTGACAGAAAAACAACATACCAAAAATGGTTTGGTGTGTCGTTTTTTGTGAAACTAGAAAACAGCCCAAACCTACTGTTCGACTCTTCTCCCAAATGGGAGTAAGGGGCAGACTCGCCAAATAACCATGATAAAATCCACATAAAACATATGTTGTAGGCTCTCAAGTCTACTCCAAATCCACACAATCAAAACCAAAATTCATTTATCATGCAAGGAGAAATAAATTCGAGAAGCCACAGGGATCGTAAATGACCTAAAACCACACAACTCCATTAATGGCCATAAATACTCCCATAGATCACCATAAATTTACAATAAATTCTAGGAATGTAAATTCAAGCATTCCTACCATTTCCTACCATTTCCATGCTCTCTACAATAGAAGGGTGAGGTGCGTATCTAAAAACTCGACCTCCGACGAATCGTGCCAACTCCGACCTCTGGCGACTCCAGGCATCCACGACTATTCCACGACCTTAGGGACACCTCACTGGAGCTCCACGCACCACCGTACGCCGCTGCCAACCCTCAGGTACACCAAAGAAGGGGGAGCAGGGAAGATGGAGGGAGAGGAAGAGATGCCAAGGGAGGGGAGTGAGGGTGAGAGGGAGGGGAAGTGAGTGGGAGGTAGGGGGAGAGTGTGCTATCTCCAGGGAAGAGGAGGGAGAAGAGGCGTTGGCATTTGCTGGAAGCTGAGGAGAAAGGAGAAGGTTGGTGGACGTTCGTGCTTTGCTTGTGCTTATAAAGCATGCAGATGAGGCAGGTGGCCACGAGGAATCAGCTAGTTAGCCATGCTCTCATTTGCCTACCTTACCAAACCTAGCACGAGCCAACCACTACCCCACCAACCAGCCCTCACACTAGGACCCACTCATAAGCCCACATGTGGACCCACACACGAGCTCACAAACACAGTGCCACACGCACAAGAACACACAAACAGAAGCCGACCTACGAGGCCCAAGCTCAAAACCAAAAATTCACACAATAGGCTTTAGGAATAGTAATACCCGCCTAGAAATAAATTCATTAAAAATATAAATAATTACAAAATAAATTTACGGGTGTTACATTGTTCTATGGTGTGAACCAAATGTAGCATGGAAGTGGTGAAGGGGGTTCAGCCTAAAAGAGTTTAGAGAATGTCAAAATAGGATATCTAGATATTACCTCTCCTTGAAGGTGGTTTCGTCACGACATTGGCTTCAAAGCAAGACAATGACCTCATGTGGCATTTCCCAAGGGGGTTCCTCAACTAAAGGAAGATGGGGAGAAGATAACATAGGCTTAAATATGAGTCTATTACCACCAAGGAAGATCAGGAGATAAGGAAAAGGTCCACCCTACTCTGTCAATTGGCCTTCATGTATGGATACAAGGATTGTGTTGCCATCGTTCATGATTGATTTTTTTGGAGAAAAACGCAATTGGATATGAGACTATGTGTAGACACCCCACATGCTTGCAATGGGACTCTAAACCTAAACCTTAGTCCTAAACCTTAGTACAAAACCCTAAAACTAACTCAAAACCCTAAACAAAATTCAAAACTTAATCCAAAACCTTAGAATTAATTCAAAACCCTAAATCAAAATTCAAAACCAAATCTAAAACCCTAGAATTAATCCAAAACCCTAAAACTAACTCAAAATCCTAAACAAAATTCAAAACGTAATCCAAAACCCTAGAATTAATTCAAAACCCTAATTCTAATTCAAAATCTTAAATCTAATTCAAAACCCTAACTTAAACCCTAGATCAAACCCTAAACCCTAATCTCAAATCCTAACAACCTATAACAACTTCCCACTTCACCTTAACAACCTTAACCACTTTCCACTCCACCTTAACAACCTTAACCACTTCCCACTCCACCATAACAACCTAACTACTTCCTACTCTAACCATAACAACCCATAACAACCTAGCTAGCCATTGCAAGCCTATAAATACCCCCAATTTGCAAGAGAAAAAAAAGGAGAGAAAGGAGAAAAAAACTTGGAAAATTGAGAGGAGAGCCACCAAGGAGATTTCTCTCAACCAGAGCAACCAGAGAGGTCTCAGATCAGATAGGAAGCTCGGAGAGGAGGAAAATTGAAGTTTCAGGCCATCTCCGGCGAGCTCCAGCGAGCTCCAGTGGTCAACATGACTGCGAGCACAAGTAAGCTTCAATCAGAGCTCATTTTCTCTCGATTCTGGTTCCCTAGGTCCTCCTCCTTCTTCCCCAATTGATTCCAGTAAGCCTGGAGGTCCCTTTGGCCGGAATCAGATGAATCTTGGGACGTCGGGAACGATTTTCCGACGACGTAGGTGGGGGCCCGAATCCAATAAGTGATTTTTGCCCTAGTGTGCTCAATCCTCTTGGGCAGACCTTCTCTTGCTTCACTACACCTTTGGACGCCACTTCAAGCCCTCTAGAGGCCACCCGGAGTAGATCACTAGAGTCGTAGTCGCTGTCGCCGAGGAAGAAGGGCTATAGTGCAACATGATCTAGTGCAACATTATTTGCAGTGACGCTCCGACCCTTGGGAAACAATCTCTAGCTCTCCCCCAACTCACTAGAAGCCTCAGCACCTCGTGTCGAGCCCTGATTCCTCCCAACAATTGCCATCGGGAGAGGAGCTCATGCAGCCATTCTTCCTTTTGGAGGGTAGGAAACGTTCTTTTTGACACCCTTGAGCCTCCAACAGCCCAGAGCCACCACGCCATTGCCTCTAGAGTTGCATTCTTCCTCAGCGCCGTCACAAGAGCTGTGTCGACGGCGAGGGAGATGGGAGGAGGCCTCCTACCGTCTGACGCTTGATCCAAGCCGCTGGATCATCCTCTTTTCCTCTCCTCTTGCTCACGGGACGCTTGGATGCTAGATCAGGCATAGGGGGCCTGGGATCGTGTCCCAGTCGTCGTCGTCGGAGAGATGCGATCGTCGGCGACTGTCGGGTTTGTTTTAAAGGTTTCTTTAAAAAAAACTTCTGATCCTTTTCTTTTCTTACACATAGGTCCTTATTTCTTGCATTTAGGTCCCTGCACTAGTTTTTAAATCATTTTTATAATATTTGTTTTGGAAAATTGTAGTGTGACCCTTGTACTTTTTTATTAATGTTTTCCAGATTTTAAAATTTGACATAAACCCCTGACTTGCTTTTAATTTATCCTTAAGTTCAGTATTTTACACAAAAAGCCCTAAACTTTATTATATTGTTCTGAATGCATAATTCTCTAGTACAATTGCAAATTAAACCCTAAGAATTTAAATATTTACTCAGATGTGTTCAAAATTGCATTTTTAACCCTGAACTTCACTAATTTCACACTGAATGCATATTTTCTAAGGTAAAATTACAGAACAGTCGCCGAAGTTCCAAATTTTCAAACATAAGGCCATTATCTTGCACATTTAACCCTGAATTTCTCAGAATTGCATTAAATACATGTTTTATTGGCAAAATTGCATATTGAACCCTTGGAATCCTAAATTTGACAAAAAAATGCACGATTTTGCACATTTAACCCCCAAATTCTTCCAAATTGCATGAAGAGTGTTTTCTTAAGTAATTTTGCTGATTTAGCCTCAGAATTTCAGCCTTCATTTAGAATATGTGAATTTTGCAAAAAAGCACCTGGAATTTACTTTCTTCACTCACACATGCATATTGTACTTTTTCTTTCCCTTTTTATGCATATTCCCTCATGAAATCTTCCTTGCATCGTGCACACATTTCCACCATATTTCAGATTCGATTTTCACATTATTTCTCGGATTTCTTTTGATTTTCATGATCTTGATTTAATTTGGATTTCCATCGCTCGAGGGCGTACATTAACAGGCTTGACAATGCCGACACTACCCGAATGAGGATTATCTTCACCAATTTAATTTTCTCGGATTTCCTCGAGTTTCCGCTGATTTGTGTGACACTTTTCGAGTATTCCTGATTTTCATGATTTTCCTCATCTACATTGTCGCTCGAATTATCATTTTTCCTTTTTTATTCATTTCTTTGATTTGGCATGTTTTCACAGTTTTCTTAGGCATGTGCATTCAGAGTAGACAAGTATACACACAATAGACAATTAGTAAGTAGGAAACCTAGAAAGACCAAATTCATTGGCCGTATGGGGGTGCCTAGCCCCTTCCCCATGCGTAACAAGAATCCTTACCCTTTCTCTGGCCTGCATTGATTTGTGCACTACATCCACTAGGCATGGAGAATGCATATGTTTCTTCACCTTGATTTCTTTTGGTTTTTACCTTAATGTTTGGTTTTCCTCGTCTTTCCATTAAAAGACTAGGTGGTGACTCCTTTTCCATATCTTTCCTTGGTGTTTCCGAGCCTAGTCTTCTTCTCTAGATTCACCATCTTTGCCGTGACTGTATCGGGACTCCTCGTGTGCTTCCATGCACCTTGGGGAGCCGTGCAAGGTTCCACCAGCATGGACAAAGGAACTGGTGACTCCGCTAGGGATAACCAGATTGTGGCTTTCATTTTGGTTTTCTTGCTTGCTAGTCATTGATTTGTACACTTTGTGTGTTTGCTTGTTTTTTTTGTTTGTTCATATTTGACTGTATATGCCTTTTTACACTATTGCTATGCCACAGCACATGCACATGACCTGATTCATGCCTTTTGTAATGGTGCTTGCTTTTCTTCACTTACATGTGAGCACTACACTAGCACATGCCATGCTCATACCTTTTGCTTGTTGATTGAGTGTTTGGATGCCTTGAGTGTGTGTTTTCTTCTCCTTTTTGTATTTGCCATGATAAGGAGAGTAGAGACATGTTTGCCTCCCTATCTGGTTAAAATAAAACACACAAACGCAGATAAACAAATAATAAGGCATAACTAGAGACAAATGCTCACAATCCCCTTGGCTTAATAAAACACAAATAAAAGAAATAAAAGCATATTGCATGAATGATCATTTTAGAAAGCATGCATCTTCTCCTTTGAGTCCACCTACAGTTTGCGAAGGATAGTTCTAGTAGCCTGTTCTATAGCTTTGGCGTAGGGCGTGTTGCTAGTTAGTTCCCCTTGTCCAGGGTCGTGTCTGTGCTAGTACAGGGTACAACTCCATGCTACTGCAGGAGACGAGGCCACCAACGCACTACCCATTCACTGCCTACACTTTGGCCAGAATTTAGAATTGGATCCTTACTTTTCTGATCGGAGTCAAAACCTAAAACCCATGAGTGCGTCCCGTGTGGTCAACCCATATGGGACATGCATGGTGAGAGAGTGCACTTTAGGACATTCATTTGCATTGTGTGTCATGGCATGCCACTTTAATAACTGGCATTTGTCTTTGCGTCATTGTTTAGGTTCTGATACCTGTCTCTTTTGCTTGTTTATATCAGGTAACTTGTTGCGAGGTCCTCAGCTAAGAGCTCAGGTATCTTTGTTGCGGGTGGCCTCCTGTGGTTGTTTTCTCTTGCCTTTCCCCGAGCTATTGGTCACTTTTGACAGTAGTTCGTCTTAAAGCTCATGTGTTTGTCTTTGCTGCAGTGCCATTCATATTCACTCGCGGTTAGCCATGGCCCAACTGATCAGCGAGCCCCATGTTGTTCTAGAGGAAATCCGTATTCAGTTCCTCCATTTTTCACTTCTTCTGATTCTCCTTCCCTCTATGCATTCCGTTTTAGAGCTCAAGGGGACTCTGAAGCCACTTTGGGCCATTCGTTAGCACTCATCGCTCGGGAGTCTGTCGTCGAATCCATTGCAGTGATCTCCACACAGGTTCCAGGAGTGCCAGATGCACCTCTTTCCTCAGGCTTTCCTGTTCTAGGAATTTAATCGACTGCGACTACTTCTGCCATAGGGTCCATCCCTCTCCCGCTCTTGCCTTCTGACACATCCATCGGTGAGTCTTCTGCCATGCAACCACAGCACCTGATGGCTCTCGCAAGGAGGCTGCAGTGCATGGCTCTCTATCCTAGTCCTACCTCTGCTCCTTGTCCTTTGACCTCTGAGGTTCCGATGTAAACCACTTTAGTGTTGTAGGCTCATTCCATAACACTTTCGCCCATGCCATCGCCTCATCTCTTCACTGCTCCAATGATGCGGGTGTCATCCTTGCCTCCAACACCTTCACTGCACTATGTGTAGCATTTGACTCCATCACCTGGTGGGTAGTCGTTTGAGTTGGTTGGAGAGCAGTATGCCTTGAGCTCGTTTCCCAGAATCGTACCGACGCAACAACTGTTGCTCCCTCACTTTGCATCTTGGACGACACAACATGCAATCCATTCATTCCCTTTGCATCAGATTCAGGCTCATCCACGCATGACATCATTACACTCAGCACCTACGCATGAGTATGTTGGCCTTTACGCCTTGACACCAGGAGGCGTTAGGGTGGATCCGGAGGAGCACACACATATGGCATACGTGGCACCCGCATCAACTGCTCTTGCTTCGTCTACAGCAACTTCAGACGCCCTCCTGGCAAGGATCAACGATCTGGAAAGAGCACTTCATCAAGTGTAAGGCAGGGAACACCAGTCCTACCACTTTTGGGACCTCTGCTATTTTCCAAAGGCAACACTCCCCTTGAATTTCCATATCCCGGAATTTGAAAAATATAACGGTAGTGGTTGCCTAATATCCCATTTAAAGGTGTATTGCGGAGACCTTGCGCAGCTTTAGGGCCATGATAGGCTTCTGATTCGCTTGTTCCAGAAAAGTCTGACAGGGCCAGCATTTAAATGGTTTACATCCCTCGACATGGCCTCTATCAAGACCTGGAATGACCTCTCTAAGGCGTTCTTGGAGCAATACTCCTTCAATCTTGACTTGATCCCTAAGCGAGAGGATCTTGTTGCAATCCAGTAGGGCCCTCACGAGTCATTTGGGGAGTGTGTCGGTTGTTGGCGTACACTAGCCTCCCAGATCATTTTAAAAGGAGCACAACTAGTGACTGGGGCTCTACCTAGCATTCAGCCCATCACTACTTTTGCATCACTGATTCGGGTTGGCACTTGCGTGGAGAGTTCCCTGAAAGGTGGGAACATC
The DNA here is from genome assembly GCA_024699735.1 of Posidonia australis. Classification (NCBI taxonomy): domain Eukaryota; kingdom Viridiplantae; phylum Streptophyta; class Magnoliopsida; order Alismatales; family Posidoniaceae; genus Posidonia; species Posidonia australis. The sequence continues at coordinate 4,577 of JAMKQA010047388.1, read as the reverse complement.
CTTGCACTCTCTACATTCGCCAAACAAGCCACTTCTTCTGGTAGCAGCTTCAACAACAACATTGTCAACACCAGCAATGTCAAGAAGGCAACCGTTGCTTTCATCAAGCCTTCTGCGAAGCCTACTGGAGTAGAGAGCCAGCCTGATCTGAACCAATTAGCATTTGCACCTAGCTCTCCACACACCACATACAAACACTCCACCGTTGAACCAGTGCATCACGTCTCGCCGGTTCGACAAGGACAACAACCTAAGCAGAGGCGCGGTCGTTGCATTGAAAATGACTTCACTCTACTTGGTAGGCCGCTGAGTGCCCTCTTCCCGTAGGTTGTATCGCTTCTGCGACTCTCGTATGCTCGTCCGCCACCAAACGCACTCCCAAAGTGATATGATGCAAATACGCACTGTGATTATCATCGAGCCCTGGGGCACTCGACTGATGGTTGCCACACTCTCTGGGATGTTGTTCAAAGCTTGATCGACAAAGAAGCTATTGTTGTCAATGCGCAGAAGGCAGTATCCACACCTACAGCAACATCTGCACACCCTATTGTAGCCAATCTCTCCTCATCTGAGCTTGCAAGCTCTGAAGATGGCTGAACTTTAGGGGTTTATCATCTCTCTCTCGGCCTTTTTCCGACTCCATCAGCCTTAATCTTTCTCTTGCTGATTCCTAGCTCAGTCTAGGGATACATTCATGCGTCATTCTTGTTCCCATTCTCTTGCCGGAGGTCTAGCCTGAAGTTTGCCGACTTGCCGTGCACTAATTCGACTCAGAGCACACAGATACCCTGAACCCTAGAGTGCAGCAATTACAGATACTTTAGAATCAACAATAAGCGCCGTCTCCTTAACTAGCAATGGAAGCTTAACAACAGGGACTGAAGTCGTATCCCTTTTTTTCTTTGTTATTTCATTTTTTTGCATTGTCATCATGCATTCAAAAGAAAGAAAAGAAAAGAAAAGCAAGTATCCAAAAGAAGGAAAATACAAAAAATTTAGAAAACAATTAAAAAAAACCCAAAAAACTTTGCATGTTAATAACTCTGCCCAATGATGAAAAATTGGAACAGTTCGCTTATGTCAGAATAGATTATCTCTCCTCAGTTGTCACTACTTAGACAACCAAGTTAGTTATGGAGCCACCGAACATTAAAGTCGAACAAAATGTCCAAACTCCGCAAGGATCCTGCACCTCCAAGAGGGAGATAAAATGTTAGCGGTGACTGAGAGTGTGAGCTAGAAAAGAAAACATACATTTGCAAGGGCATAAAAGAAATTAGAAGAAAGTCAGTCCAAGAGTGAGAGGTGTGTGTTATAGCTCTACCTTTACCATACTTTGGAGAGGAGTTGGAGTATGCGCTCAGTAAAATCACACCTTTGAGGGACTAATCCACCCTCGTGTAATAAACGCTTCCTGAATAGATCGGGCGCTTATTACCTCCAAGACAAGGTTAGAGTGAAACCGCACGTCTATAAGGAGGTAAATGAAAAGTCAATGATGTTAAAAAGAAAAGCAGGTGCAGGACCTTAAAGAGTTTGGCATGGAGCCAGGTCTGGTACACCACCTAACAGTGAGTTCGAGAACCACCACAACCCATCGAGAGCCACCTATGGCTTGTGAATCTCTGTAGTGTCAACTGAGTTGAAGGTGTCATCCTCCTCTAACAAGCATACAACTTTCCAACCCAACTGAGGGCAAACAAACAAAAATCCTAACAAATAAAAGTCATAGTTGATCAATAAAGCATGTTTACCTAGTTAGGCAATAGCTTCGCCCATCATCCATCACCACCATTACCTTGCTTGCTGCAGTCTTTCGACTTGCATTTTGCATTGCATTACAGAGTTTCATGGAGCGACTTTTATCAGGGATGTTACAACTATGGTCCAAGCGCATATACAACAAGGATTACCTTCCAGTGCATAGGCTATACAAACCTACAAAATCAGCAGCATTGGCAATGATCTCCCTACGATCAACCAAGTTCCACTGGCAGTACTTGGGGGAATGTTCGGTGATTGCATAAACAGGGACAGAATGTCTAGAGCACTCGCAGCTAGACCCCCATGTCATTTGGAAGCTTGACTCAATATCAGAAGCATCGATTTTGTCCTGACTGCAACAACTGTGGCCAAAAGTTAATTCTGTTCACCAAGAGGATGTTAACTATTCTTTGGATAGAACCTGTGCATCAGGCACTTCACGAGGCACAGACTCATGACTTATGGTTTAGAAAGTCTAGACCGGGATCTCCAGCCAGAATATCCAGACTGTTTTGAGGAAATGTAGCATAACATCGTGCTTCCAGCATGGTAGTCGAGTGCAAATGCCTCTAGGGGAGTGACAATCACTACGACTACAATGCTTACAGAGCCACAACCACAAGTAACATCCCTGATCGTAGAATGACAGTTTACTATCCAACAAGCCACAGATACCCATTTCCCTCAGAAATGTCCAGTGCGAGCAGTGAAATTCAGCAGAATCTACAAATAGCATCAGTTCAAAGCAGTCACGGTTCAGGGTGTGCCCACAAGCAAGTTCTTCCTAGCAAACTCTTGTTGGCTAAACCAGTTGTCTAGGCCCCCTAGCTTTTTTCTGTTCCCTTCTTTTAGCAACATCCTTAGCATTCTGATGCTAGGGGCATGTCAGCTGCCTCTTGGTATTAATCTCCTGTTACAGGGGAATGTCAGGTGCCTTTTGGTATTTTTTTTCTTCTGATACCAGGGGCATGTTGGCTACCTTCTGGCATTATTCTCTGGATACCAGGGGCATGTTAGCTACCTTTTGGTATTAATCTCTGGATACCAGGGGCATGTCAGCTGCTTTTTGGTATTTTTTTCTTTCTCTTGATGTCAGTATCATGTCAATGGCCTTTTTTTGTGTCCTCCTTTCTGAACCGTCACCGATTGTCTCTCGGCTGGCGTGTTTGCTTTTTCAGCCTTTTGAACCGTCGTCGGTTGCTTCTCGGTTGACGTGTTCACTTTTCTTCTTTCTGAACCGTCACCGATTGCTTCTCGGTTGACGTGTTCATCTATCCTCCTTCTGAACCATCACCGCCTGCTTCTTGGATGATGTGTTCATTTATCCAGCCTTTCGAACCATCACTGATTGCTTCTTGGTTGGCGTATTCGCTTTTTCAGCTTTTTGAACTGTCGCCACTTGCTTCTTAGTTGACATGTTTGCTTTTCTGCCTTCTGAACCATTAACGCCTGCTTCTTGGATAATGTGTTCATTTATCCAGCCTTCTGAACCATCGCCGCCTGCTTCTCAGTTGATGTGTTCACTTTTCTACCTTCTGAACCATCACCGCCTGCTTCTCAAATGCTGTGTTTGTTTATCCAGCCTTTTGAACTGTCGTCGCTTGCTTCTCAGTTGACGTGTTCTCTTTTCTACCTTCTGAATCATCGTCGGCTACTTCTCGATTGACATGTTTGCTTTTTGGCTTTCCGAACTATCACCGATTGTCTCTCGGTTGGTGTGTTCGCCTTTTCAGTCTTCTGAATTGTCATAGATTGCCTCTCGGTTGGTGTGTTTACTTTTTTAGCCTTTCGAACCGTCACCAATTGCCTCTTAGTTGGCGTGTTCGCTTTTCAGCTTTCCGAACCATCACTGCCTGTTTCTCGGATGTTGTGTTCGTTTATCCTTCTTCCGAACCATCACCGCCTGCTTCTCGGTTGATGTGTTTGTCTATCAGCTTTCCGAACTGTCCCCGACTACCTCTCGGTTGGTGTGTTCACTTTTTTAGCCTTCCGAACCATCACCAACTGCCTCTTGGTTGGCGTGTTCGCTTTTCAACTTTTCGAACCACCACTGCCTGCTTCTCGGATGATGTGTTTGTTTATCCTTCTTCCGAACCATCACGACCTGCTTCTCGATTGATGTGTTTGTCTATCAGCTTTCTAAACCATCACCGACTGCCTCTTGGTTGGCATGTTCGCTTTTTCAGCCTTCTAAACCGTCATCGACTGCCACTCGGTTGGCGTGTTCACTTTTTAGCTTTCCGAACCATCACTGCCAGCTTCTCGAATGATGTGTTTGTTTATCTTTCTTTCGAACCATCACCTCCTGCTTCTCGGTTGATGTGTTCGTCTATCAGCTTTTTCAACCGTCATCGACTACCTCTCGTTTGACGTGTTTGTCTTTTCAGCCTTCTGAACTATCACTTACTGCCTCTCGGTTGGCGTGTTCGCTTTTCAGCTTTCCGAATCATCACTGCTTGCTTCTCGGATGATGTGTTTGTTTATCCTTCGTCCAAACCATCACCGTTTGCTTCTCGGTTGATGTGTTCATCAATCAACTTTCCGAACCATCACCAACTGCCTCTTGGTTGACGTGTTCGCATTTTCAGCCTTCTGAACTGTCACTGACTGCCTCTCGATTGGCGTGTTAGCTTTTCAACTTTCTGAACCATCATCGCCTGCTTCTCGGATGATGTGTTCGTCTATCCTTCTTCCGAACCATCATCGCCTGCTTCTTGGTTGATGTGTTCATCTATTAGCTTTCCGAACTGTCACCGACTTGTTGGATACTAAAGCTTCTCTAGAGGGGGGGGGGGGGGGTGAATAGAGAT
>JAMKQA010047387.1:0-18975 GCA_024699735.1 Posidonia australis | reverse complement strand
GAAATACAATCTTTTGCTTTAAAAGAGGATTTTGATTGTTTTCCAAATTGACATGCATCACATAGTTTATCTTTATGAAACTCTAACTTGGGTAAACCAATAACATTTTCATTTTTGGAAATCTTGTATAATTGGCTTATGCTAGCATGACCAAGTCGTCTATGCCAAAGTCATTTACCGTCCTTTGTAGAAGCAAGGCATAATTTAGATTCATAAGTAACATTTATTTTATATACATTATTTGTCCTATTTCCAACAAATAATACCTTACTTGTAGAAGACTCAATTATGAGACATTCCTTATTATCAAAGATAACTTTATATCTTTTATCATATAATTGACTAATACTTAGGATATTATGTTTTAATCCATCGATAAGTAATACATTTTCAATAGATGGTTTATCAGAATTACTAACATGGCAGATTCCAATATTTTTTCCTTTTACATTGTCTCCGAAGGTCACCGTACCATCTTCCTTAGCAGTATAAGAGCTTAATAGATCACGTTCTCTGGTCATATGTCGCGAGCATCCACTATCAATGTTCTATTTTGATTTCATCCTGCATTAAGAGAAGGAAGAAATGATTTTGGTACCCATATCATTTTGGGTCCAGATTTGTTAGATTTTTGAGCCCAATTATTTTCTTTTTGAGTTATTCTTTTCTTCGCAACAAACACATATTTTTCATTTGGTAAGGTTCTAACAAATCCATTCTCATATGGAGTTTCTTGAAAACTTGAGAAACCAATCCCATGTCTATGCAAGAAAGGTCTTTGACAAGATAGTATTTTGTCTAAGGTTTCCTTTCTCTTAGTGAATTTTGTGATGGTTGCTAGTAAGTCATTGCTTTTGTCCTTTAATGATGTGATATCAATTTTTAAATTCTTGATTTTATATTTCATATGTTTAATTTCCATATTTAATTCAATATTTTTGGTGTCTAGTTTATGATTTTTATCAATAAGTATTTTTCCTTCATTTATTAAAGATTCATTTTGATTTTTGAGGGATGTGATGGTCAGATTAGATTCTTTGTAATTTGATTTTAAAGATTTGTATTTTTGATATGATTCATTGAATCCTTCAATTAATTCATCTATAGAATAATCTTCATTAGTTTGGAATGAATCACAAGCATCCTTTAGGGTCATAAAGCACATATTTGCTTTTTCCCCATCTGAAGATGAATCTTTATTGGAAGATGAATCACTTTCATCCCATGTTGCTTGAAGAGCCTTCTTTTTATTCTTGTTATCTTTTTTAAATGTTCTAGTTTTTAGTAAGGGACAATTTTTTTTAATGTGTCCAGGTTTATTACACTTGAAGCATAGAGGAGTTTCAATAATATTCTTTTTCTTTTGAAATTTTCCTTTTTTTATAAATTTTCTAGTTAACATAGTCATTTCTTCATTTTCTTCATTATCTGAATCTTCTGAGTCAGTGGTGGTTTTTAGGGCAATAGATTTCTTGTTAAGTGATTTTTTATTTTCTTTCTCTTTCATTTGCATTTCATAAGATGTGAGATTTCAAATAAGATTCTCAAGTGAGTAGGTAGAAAGATTCTTAAGCCTCTTCAATAGTCGTGGTTTTCTTTTCCCAATCGGAAGTAAGAGACCTCAGAACTTTTCTAACAAGTTCAGTTTGAGAATATTCTTTACCTAGAGATTGTAAGGTGTTGGTGATTAAATCTAGTAAACATGTCACTTATGGTTTCATTTTGATTCATTTTGAATAATTCATATTTGTGGACTAACATGTTAATTTTGGTTTCTTTTACTTGATTAGTTCTTTCATGAGTTACTTGTAAAACATGTCAAGCTTCATATGAGGTTTTACAATTAAAAATTCTATTAAATTGTTCTTGATTTACAACACAAAATAAGATATTTAGACCTTTTGCATCTAATTGAGTTAGGATTTTCTCTTCATTGCTCCATTCTCTAAATGATTTTGAGCTTAAGGTGAAATCATTTATAACAACATTCCATAACTCAAAATTTATAGATTTTAAATAAATTATCATTCTACACTTCCAATAGTTGTAATTTATTCTATCAAACAAGGGTGGTCTATTGATGCTTTGACTTTCAACAATGTTGTGATATGATGGAGAAGTCATCTAGTAGACAATTAGTCCATATCTAGATAAACTTGCTCTGATACCAATTGTAAGATACTACGGCTTCTCTAGAGGGGGGTGAATAGAGAATCTCTGATTTTTGACTAGTTTTATATTAATATGCAAACTTAAAAAGATAGAAACTAATCACATACACATTCAAGCACAAATACTCAGAGAATTTATAGTGGTTCAGCCAATCCCGGCTTAGTCCACTCCGCAAGTTCCACACTTGAGACTTAACCCTTTTATTTAATAACTAGAATATTACAAGTTACAAATTTACCTTGCTTGTAGCCTTGAATCACAATTTCCTTCTCCTTCCCGGAGAATAACTAAAAATACTTGAAAGCAAGAATGACTTTTGAACACCTTGTGATCTCACTCTTGCTTAGCTGAATGAAAGTTGAAGCTCTTTGTACTTAAAGCGAAATATGGATGGAATTTTGACTCACTCACTTGAAGCACTAGAAGTATGATAACTCAATGAAAATTCAGTGGTTTGTGAACTGCATATGGGCCTTAATTTATAGTGTTAGGCTTTCCTCTAAATGTGACTAACGACTAGTAAATCTTTTGTTTACTGTCAAAAGATTCAGTATGTCGAAATTATTCGGTCGACCGAAATATGTAACGGTCGGGATAATTCGGTATTCCGTAATATTTCGGTCTGCTGAAATTGCTATAAGTTTCCTTGGTTCTTGAATTTCGGTGTACCGCCTGATGTGCCGTTTTCTCTTGATTCGATATACCGAAAATATTCGGTATGTTGTTATGCTTGCAGCTTCATTTCCTCTTTGAGCTATCATACCGCCTGATTGTTGAAAAATCTTATATTTATTTTGATTATAACAATTTTAGTGTGATTAAACACAGGTGACTATAAAAGGCCATATGAAGAATTTAAGTATTACATTGTAAAACATTCATATAAGTATGTGTTATGAGATGTAATGATCACACATTTGTATTCATGAGATATAAAAATGTATTGATATGTAAAGGAAGAAAGGATTTGTAAGTCACATGTAAATCGACATATCGAATATTTTCGGTATACCGATTCAGGAGAAAACGACACATCAAACAGCACACCAAAATTTAAAGAGGAAATGAAACTGCAAGCATAACGGCATATCGAATATTTTCGGTATATCGAATCAAGAGAAAACGACACATCAGACGGTACATCGAAATTCAAGGACTAAGGAAACTTATAGCAATTTCGGCAGACCGAAATATTTCGGAATACCGAATTATCCCGACCGTTATATATTTCGATCGATCGAATAATTTCGGCATACCGAATCTTTTGTTAGTAAACAAAAGATTTACTAGTCGTTAGTCACATTTAGGTAAGCCTAACACTATAAATTAATGTCCATATGTAGCTCACAAACCACTGAATTTTCATTGAGCTATCATACTTCTAGTGCTTCAAGTGAGTGAGTCAAAATTCCATTCATATTTCGCTTTAAGTATAAAGAGCTTCAACTTTCATTCAGCTAAGCAAGAGTGAGATCACAAGGTGTTCAAAGGTCATTCTTGCTTTCAAGTATTTTGAGTTATTCTCCGGGAAGGAGAAGAAAATTGTGATTCAAGGCTACAAGCAAGGTAAATTTGTAGCTTGTAATATTCTAGTTATTGAATAAAATGGTTAAGTCTCAAGTGTGGAACTTGCGGAGTGGACTAAGCTAGGGTTGGCTGAATCACTATAAATTCTCTGAGTATTTGTGCTTGAATGTGTATGTGATTAGTTTCTATCTTTTTAAGTTTGCATATTAATATAAAACTAGTCAAAAAACTGAGATTCTCTATTCACCCCCCTCTAGAGAAGCCTTAGTATCCTACACATCCTTCTTGCAGACGAACAATACAGGCGCTCCCCATGGAGACACACTCGGCCTGATAAATCCCTTGTTCAGCAACTCTTGCAACTGAGTCTTGAGTTCTCGCAATTCCATTGGCGCTATGCGATAAGGAGATTTCGACACATCAGAACCAGGGATCAGATCAATCGAAAACTTTGCTTTCCTTTGAGGTGGCATACCAGGCAAATCGTCAGGGAAAACGTTGGGATATTCACACACCACAGAGAAGTTGTGAACACCTAACTCAGGAGAAGTGGAGGTAACTATACTAGTTAGATATCCCACGTAACCCCTGACCAAGGATTTCTAAGCATTCATAGTTGAAATGACAAGCTTAAGCTCACCCTGACACCCAACTTGCACAAAGAAAGATCCATCCTCAGGATATCCAAAATAAACACTCCTCCGAGCATAGTCGATAAAGCAGACTGTTGCGTCAACCAATCCATGCTGAGTATCACATCGTACTCTTGCATGTTTATCACGATTAGGCTGGCGTCGAACTCTCTGCCATTCAGTGTCAAGTCGACAGACTGCAGATATCTCCATGCCAAACTGTGCTCCCCCAGCGACGTCACCACGCTGAGATGAAAGGTTAGTCAAGCTGGTCTCTTTCCCAACTCCGCTGCAAAAGACTCAGAGATAAAGAAGAAAGAACTCCCTGTGTCAAACAACACTTTGGCCATTCGGCCAGCCACAATAAAAGAACTTGATGGTTAAACAAAACAACACCACACATCCATTCAATCAGGCAGATGTCCAGATTACAAGGAGATTACAACATATCTCAGAGGGATACAAAACCAACTATACATCCTTATCTTCAACAACATCTCCCGAAAACCTAACGTCTGGAGCTACGATGGTGAACATTTGTCCCCTAGTCGACTGCTGCGGTGTGCTTCTTGCCTTCTTAGGCGGTTCCGTACAAGATCTCTGAACGTGTCCTGCCTTCCCACAATTGTAGCACATCACAGAGATTGAAGGTTGCCGAGGATGAGGACAATATACAGCGATGTGGCCTACCTGAACACAGTTTAAGCATTGAGCACTGACCCTGTATGACTGAAGTCAGCTCCGTTACTCCTAGCAGAACTCCGCCGGCTCGCGGAGGAAATACTGGACCTCGACTTCTGTTTCTTCTCAGGGCTATCCAAATTACCGACACTTAGAGGACCAGAGAAAGAGAACCGAGAGGTAAAAGAAGACTTACCCTTTCCTTTGGGATGACTCTCCAGAAACTTCTGATGTTCCGCCTTAAAGCGGTAAGTCATCCCAACCATGTCCTCCACAGTGTGACACCTACAGCCCATCACCTTCACCCGTAGTCCAAGGTTCAAGCCGTCCAGAAACCTCTGTGCCCGCTCCTCCTCAGACTTATAGGCAGGAGCAGAGCGTTCCAGTCGGGCGAACTCAGTCTCATACTCGAGCATCGACATCGTGTCCTGCTCCAAACTCCGGAAATCTTGACGAAGCTGCTCTTTCATATGAACGGGAAAAAACTTGTCATAAAAGGCTGTCTTGAAATTCTTCCACTAGATGTTAACAGTGACTGAGTCCGGGAACCTCAGCCGCCTCACAGACCTCCACCACCTATCTGCCTCACCATCTAGTAGGTAGGTCGTCAACCGCACCCAATGCTCCTCTGGGCACGCCAAGTTCTATAGCATCTTCACCACCATTTCTAGTCAGGTCTTGCTCTCCTCAGCACTGACCTTGCCTTTGAACGACGCGGACGAAGCTTCGTGAGTTGGTTCAGCCACGAGTCACCTTATGGTTCACTGGCGCACTACTCTTGCTGAACGCGTGGGAAATCTCGTGTGCCAAGCTCTTCAGTTCCACACGAACTGTTTTACATCCGCCTACGTCCTCTAGGAACTCGATCTCCACGACAGGGGCTTTGTCCTTACGACCACGAGAAGGCAAAATACTTACACCACAGACAAAGCAACAACCAGAAAATCATGGCGAAAATCAGATGCAGATCCTACCATGCATGCAAAACCTATGGAGTATTTAGAACGGATACCCTAGGTGTATAATGCAACCTAGTGAACCTGGAACTCTGATACTAGATCTGTCATATTCCAAATTTTCCACAATAATTTAAATAAATTAAATTACGGGAAAATTAAAGCTAAACTGTAAATATCAAACTAATAGGAACCTGTGTGTGCGGTTAGGGGACTCTGATCTATATGTACTACGCTAAACCAATCGTATGTCTACACCTGTAAACCAAAACCACAAGGAAAACGCATGACTGACCAAAGTCACCTAGTACGCGCTTCACGAAAACCACAGAAAACAAAACTATAATCATTTTTTCCTTTAAATTCATTTCACAAATCTTTTTCTTAAAACCTCAGAAATCAGGCCTACACCGGCCAAAACCACAAACCAAGGCTCTACTAGCCCAAAGCCACAAACAAAGGTCCTCAATGGCCAAAACCACACACAATGAGTTGAGAAGTCCGGTGTCAGGCAACTTAACTCTGGCCACAAGCGGTCCATCGAAGAGCCACCAACGACGCCTACACTGTCACGACGTGCCAACCTGTGCAGGAGCCGTGTCGTCGGACGATTCTCCCTCCTAGAGAACCCTCACAAAGCCAACCCCTCCCTAGGAAGGTTGTCCTGTCTCTCAGGACGCTACCAGCTACGAGGCATGTGTCCCACCTGCATTGACAACTACAGGATACGCCTTCTCACGGCGTCCTCCACACACGGTGCTCAAGAGGGAGTGTCATACCTCCACACTCGAGGACATCTAAGCTTCAGTGCTCACAGCGACAGTAGGAGTATCATACCTCCTCGTCATGTCACAAGACACTTTAACCCGTGGACCACAACCCTTGTTTTGAGACGACAGTGAAGGAGTCCCATACCTCCAGGTCTCGACGCCCTCAGGCTCAGGTATTTCTGCCTCTGACCTCAATCAGGGAGTCGTGCTCGACCACCCGAGAATGTCTTTACATTTCCTGATCCTAATGACACTGTTCCACACTGTCTTGGCCCGCACACAGAAAATCAGGAAAATATTTTTCAAAACAGGCCAATTATTCCTTAAAATCCATTACCAAAACTCTTTTCATATCTTTTGAAGATTCTTCCAAAACCTCGGTAAAGCAACGCGTCAGGTGTCCCAGAGACCACTGCTGACGGCTCACAAATCCATCTCAATGGGACAAAACACGATAATCTAGAAAGTCCTCGGAAAACGCATTTTATAAACACATATGGGTCCAGAATCGGCATGCTGAAATCAAGTTTGGTATGCCGAAAACCCTTGGTTTGGTAGGTCAATCAGGTCAAAGGTCAACACTCAGGCCAAATTCAGTATATCGTCAAAAAATAGATGACCGAAATTCGATCAGAGGACCTAAACTGACAGAAAAATGGTATGCTGAGTGGAATCGGTGTATCGAAATCTCCTGATTTGGTATGTCGTTTCCATTCGGTATGTCGAATTCTGCGAAACCATACAGTCCAAATCCTATCGTCCAAAATCGTCCCAACTGGGATCTCTGATCGGATCTTTTAAACAAACACCAAAAATCTTGCATAAAACATATAGTGTAGATCCTCGAGCCTACTTGAAAATCCAACAAACAAAACTAAAATCCATTCACTATGTATCAAGATATAAAATCACAAAGGCAGAAGGGTCAAAACGACTTAAAACGCAACCACTGACATAAATGCCCATAAATGTTCCACAAATTCTCAATAAATCACAATAAATTTTAGGCAGTTAAATTTACCTAGATTTTATGTAATCTTAGCATTTTCTACCAATTTCATGTTGTCTATTACATGAGGTGGAGATGCGTACTTGAGAATACACTCCGGTGATTCTCAGTCGACTTCGGCGAACTCCGGTGACCACAGAAACACGCTACGCAAGCTCCGAGCACCACTCCGAGCAACCACAGCCCTCCGTTTCACTCCCTCTCTCTCTCTCACACACACAGCACGGGAGAAGGGAAAGCAGGGGAAACATGGGAAACGAGTGGCAAGGAGGAGGGGAAAGGAGAAGGAAGAGTGGGGAGGAAGAGAAAGAGAGTGGGGGAGGAGGAGGGATGCGTCGCTGAGGAGGAAGGGAAAGGAAGAAGAAAGAAGGAGGAGAGCGGTGCGGCTTATAAAGCATGTGCCCGCAGTAGTTGAGAACATGCCCACTTGTGCGTCTCAGCTATAGGCACACTGCACGAGTAACCAACCACTAGTCACAACCAACAACCCACAAATGCGAGCCCCACGGGGATCCTATATCTGGGCCCCACACCCACAGTGTCACAATGTACAGTGTTAAATCACGCACAGGGACACGCAAATCGAAGTCAGTCCACGAGGTCCAAGTCCAAAAACACAAAACCACACAATGGGTCTCGTAACAGTAACACTCGTCTAGAAATAAAATTCATAAAATGTAAATAATTACAAAAATGAATTTTACGGGTGTTACAATATTAATAGTGATTATGATAATGATAGTGATTGGTGGTGCAGAAATGCATGACTATTGGCTGTTGAAGTGGGATTGCAATTAGATTTTGATACCAAATTGATTCTGATATAGCATGCATAGAAAAGATGAAAGAGAAAGAAGATGAGATGGAAGAGGAGATGAAGAAGACAGTATCTCAATCAAACTAAAATCAAATTCATATTAATCTATTAACTAACCTTCCATGGGATATACATGCTCATGAATAGAAATAAATTCTAATCCTACTCAAACAAGAAAATAAAATATCTGATCCACCTAAAATTCAAATAAAGAAATAATCATCCTAATATAGATAACTATTTTAGTTGTATCCTAATATATAATTATCATGGACATTTTTAGACTAGAAGGGTATTGCATCACTGCTAAATCTTAAGCAAGTTAGAAAATCATGTGGAAGTCAAGATATATTTTTTGAGCAATTTGAATTTTTTTCATCATAAATCAAAGAGGTGTACATACAAAAAACCAATGAAAAACCTTATCAAGACGATGAGGAAAGACAAAATGCAACAATGGAAAACCAGAAAAACAAAAAGAAGGGTGCAACAGAAGTAAACACAGTGAAGATGTAATCATTGCGATGCAAGATATATGAGGCATGTTACATGTTAAAGGCAACAATGATACCTTGGGTTGTGTTTGGTATGCGATAATGTCTATTTGAGTGGGAGACCTTTCCTTGGTGGATTCAATTCCTAGATTTGGACAGTTGGTGCAGTAAGTGATGTGTGGAATCTTTTTTTCCTCCATAATCTGATTCTCACATATACCAGAATGAGGATTCCATCCTTCCCCCACTGGAATGAAGTTCTTTTAAGGATTTTAAAAAAAGGCTATTCATAATAGTGTAATGATTGTGAACCACCAAAACAGTTTATTTCCAGGAAAACCATATTTAAGTAATTAGTACTATGATTCCATTGTAATGGATTTGTAACATTATAATTCTATTATTACTGATAGAATAGTTGACAAAAATATTTATATTACGTAATCACAAAAGAAGTACAATCTCCTATATATAGGAGAGAGAAAAATAGAAATAAACAAACTAGATAGTTAGACGTCCATGCGGACGTTTGCCTATGACCCCAAACATGTTAGGGAATTAGTGGACGTCCAGTTTGGACGTTCGTCGCAGATCCCTACAACATCAGGGAGATAGTGGATGTTTGCCAAGGTACAATTCCCGACACAGGGAAATAGTGGAAGTCTGTGTGAACATTCGTCAGGGTAGGTTATAAATCTGACATTGCCCCACAAACTGGAGTACAGATATTTTTCATGCATAGTTTACTTGCCAAATATTAGAAGACATCGTTCTTGAGCACTTTAGTTAAGATATTAGCAGTTTACACTTCAAATTCAGGTAAATAGTTTGGTTAATCATAGCATTCTTTACAAAGTGTTAGTCTGGACAATCAATCTCTGTATATTTGGTATGTTTGGTAATCTCTGAACATAAGAATAGAGTTATTGTAGGTCACTCCAAAGTCTTCCATAAGTGACTTTATTTAGCTAATCTTGTAAGTCACAAAAGTCATAGCTTGGTATTCAACTTCAGCATTAGATCTTGAGGCCATGGTTTGTTTCTTGCTCTTCCACGAAATAAGGTTGCCTCCAACAAAAGTGCAATATACTAACGTGTATTTCCTATTATTCTTGTCACCTGCATAACTAGCATCATAGTAGGAGACAATATCTAGATGTTCATTCTTCCTAAACCAGAGTCCTTTTCCTATTTTGATGTATCTCAATATATGACACACTACATTTCAATGATACATCTTGGATTTCTCTATGAACTAACTAACCAAGTTCACTACAAATGTGTCAACTAATAGTGAGATAAATTAGCTTATCAATTAGTTGTTTATGATGAGTTCTATCTTCAAATACATCCTTTCGTCGTAAGTTTATATTTGCTTCCATAGGTGAGTTTGCAGATCTAGCTCCCAAAAGGTCTGTTTCTTCTAAAAGATTCATGACATATTTTCTTCGAGATGGTATAATTCCTTGTTTGCTATGAATAGTTTCAATGCTAAGGAAGTATATTAACGGGTTCAAGTTCTTAGTGACAATTTGCCTTGAAGATATTTCTTCATGTTAGCAGTTTCTACATTGTCACACCCTGAAATCAAGATATCATCCACATGTATAGCAACAATAACAATACCATTGGATCTATTTTTGACAAACACCAAGTGATCTACGTTATTGTGAATAAAATCAGCTGTAGTGATGATTTGGCTGAATTTGTGTAAACATGAGGACTTTGCTTCAAGTCATAAGTTGACTTTCTTAATTGACATACTGTCTTTTTCTCATAAGCAACAAAACCAAATGGTTGCTCCATATACACTTCCTAGACAGATCACCATATAGAAAAGTATTTTTAACATTCATCTGATAGATTGGCTAATCTTTGTTCATAGCAATGGAAATAAGAATCCTTATGAAGTTCATTCACGCCTTGGGAGATAAAATTTTAAAATAATCAATCTCATATGTCTGTGTGAAGCTGTTGGTGACCAATCGTGCCTTATCCTTGTCGATTGATTCATTGGGTAAAATTTTTACTCTAAATGTCCACTTACAGAACGGGTGAGACACCATCAGGTAAGGTAGTTAGATCTCACGTCTTCTTCTCAAGTAAGATCTCCATTTTGGCCTTCATAGTCTTTTTCCATTCAAGATGAAGAAGTGCATCAGGATAATTCTTCGACATAGAAATAGGTGTAATAGACATAACAAAGGCATGAAAGAATGACTAAGATGATCAAAAGATACATGATTGATAATTGGATGTTGAGTACAAGAATGTATACCTTTGTGAAAAACAATAGGAAGATCCAAGTGAGTTGGAACCATGGGTGGTAGACCTTCATCTTAGTGTGACTCAGTAGTGGTTGGTTGAATATCATGAGCGTGTGTATGTCTTCTGGAGTATACCTGTAAAGGAGGAGGGCACTTGAAGTAAGCTTTGACAATATCATTAGGTTAAGTAACACTGGAATAGGAACACTTAAAGAAGGGTTGGACTCAATAAAAAATTTTTGCTACTCAAAGAATGTTACATCATTAGAAACAATTTTTTTTGAGATGAAATCAAAACAACAATATCCCTTCTGAGTCTGGGAGTACCTTAGAAAGATACATTTAACTGTTCGATAAAATAACTTGTCAAAGTCTTGATTGATGAATATGTACATAACTAGTACACCAAAAGATATCCTTTTTGAGTCTAGGAGTACCTTGGAAAGACACATTTAACTGTTCGATGAAATAACTTGTCAAGTCTCGGTTGATGAATATGTACATAATAGGTACACCAAAAAACATGAGGAGTGACAGGAAACAAAGATTCAACTAGAAAGACCACTTGAAATGGAATACTTCCTCCAAGAAAAGAGGATGGCATCTTATTGATAAGAAAGCAAGCAGTCAAATTTAGGAACATCCATTTGAAATATCAAGAATTGAGTAACATCTAATAGATACTTATTTTTCCTTTCAGCTACGTCACTTTGTTGCAGGGTGTAAGTACAAGAACTTTGATAAATAATGCCATGAGTAGAGTAATAATTATTAAAGGAACTTTTTATGTATTCTAGAGCGTTGTTAGTTTGCAAAATACACAAAGGAGTAGAAAATTGTGTCTTTATTTCATTGCAAAAAGATTTGAATACATGATGAAGACGGTGGCTTGGTTAGAGCTCTGATACCATAATATAATAGATGAAGAGGATAATTATATTAGATAATCACAAAAGAAGTACGATCTCCTATACATTAGAGACAGAAAAATAGAAATAAACAAACTAAACAGTTCGTAATGAACGTTTGTCCATGACCTTATGTCGGGAATTAGTAGACGTCTGGTCTAGACATCTGCCGCAGATCCCTGTCCATAGGGTAAAAATCCTGACAATTACAAACATTCCATTTCCATGTGGATTAGATTCCTTATTATTCCATTTGATGTACCAAACACAGCCTTAAAATATTCTATTTTCCTTGTAATCTAAGAAATGGGCAATCTACATCTGTAGGATGGTCACAATTTTTATGCAATAAGCATTCCTAATATTTTTTCCCAAAAAAATCTGGTGTTCTTGACATCCCAAAGGATCTATGTTTAATATGATGGTTAACTAGTCATTATGGATCAAATGTTAGTTTTTTTGCTATATATTATTGAATAAGGCCTTAAACCTTCTTAAGTTTGTTACCTATGTGTTTATCAGTGGCCTGGGCCTTCATTAAATGCTTGAATCCATCCTTTTCTCTTTTGTTATGTGGATAGTATTTTATGAGCTTAACTCTAAAACTTCTATTTAGTATAGAACTCCATATGATTCTTAATTTCCATTTTGACATTGAGAGTGTGGCTTATTGAAATTGTAATCCATGGGTTAAATTGTGTTGTTCTAACCTCATGTATCTCTAGGAGAAACCAACTCATCACAATCATCAGTGGAATGGTGTTACAGATACAAATAAGATAAATGCAGAAAAAAGACATTGTAACTGTAGTGGTATCAAGACTGCTGGGCATGGTTGAGGTCCTTGAGGATCTTGAAAGAAATTTAAAAATCACATTGGACCATCTTTTCCGTGCTACTTTTTGCTTGCTTGTGGTCGAAATTTGCATGTAGTTCCAACATGATTGTGTCATATGGAGTTACCTTTGCTAAAATTAATTTTCATGTTATTTTTCATCAAATTTTCTTTCTAATTATAAAATGAAAAATATTTGATCGCTGTTTCCCAGCTGTTAGTGTTGTATGCTGTCAATCACCACATAAGTAATTCTGGCTAGTGTTCTAGAACAATATTTGATGTCTGCTTGTATTTAAAATTTTTATTTACATATATAATTAGCATGGTTTTCATAATTTCTGCCATAAAGCAGCTTGCGAATTTCTATGAGTATGAAATTAGTGAACTCGATGTTTTCCAGGTTTGCTATCATGGGTTTTATGACAAATTATTTTGGTCCTGTTCGTTCAGCTGCCACAAAAAGTTGAAGAATATCCGTTGTGTTTTGTGATAGCTTTAAACTTCACAGAGTAGATATAGGATGTTTGTACAAATAAATGCCGTAAGGTGCGTGCTTATATTTTCCAAGATGTGGGAGGACTGGAGGTGGCATTCGTCACTGGAAAAATTACATTTTAGTTCTCCAGTTTGTCACTAAATTCTAATTTATATTCCTAGTGTTACCTTCAACTTCTCTGTAGTCAGCATTTTCGTGGACACCTCTGTATTTATAGACATGTGATTTTGATTGCATCATGACAAGTTGAGACTATACAAATGTGTTTGATGACTTGTTAGTGATGTTCATGCTTTTGCTATTCATTGAAATGTAAGCTTCCATCTGATTTTATAATTTTCCAACCACATGCGAGAATATTTTGCTAAATGCAACAAAAGGCAGAGAAGAATTGACGTTGGTTCTCTGTCGTATTGTCATGTCTATTTGTAGGTTCTGGGTTTAAAGGACTCTTATGGTTCTGTGGGACGATACACTCGTATGTGTTCCACGCATACATTATCTAATAGTATTGGCACCTGAATTGTGGTTGCAACCAAATGCTTGTGTTTTCAGAGACAAAATTGGGGACATAGAAATGGTTATTAGATTACATCTCGACATGATTGCCCCCCGATGTCGATAAGATTTGAAGTGAAAAAACATGGTTTTTATTTTTGGAGGTTGCAGTCGAAGTACGTTTGAGCTGGATCTTTGCTTGGTACCAAGCTTGAAACGGAATCAACCTAACTGCAAGGAAGACAACATGATGATTCACAGTACGATTCTTGAGTAAAGCATGATTCATTTTGTGTGTTTCATTTTATTGACTAATTGCCATCAACACTAATCATATAATAGGTTATAACAGCTAATGTTCAACCTAAGGGTGTGGGTGTGTTTGGTAAAGATTTTGGATACCAAAAAAATGATTAGAATCAAGATTTTGGAACTAATTCTTAAGTTCATAATATTTATTTTAAATCAAATTGTCAATGGTTTTTTCGCCTTTATGTCCTCCATATAGCCTATAATTTCCTGTACACCTTCATATCTCGACAATACTTTGAATACTCTTAATAAGTGCCCCATTGTACTTCAGTACTGTAGGCTTTACTGCCTTCCCTTTTCTAGTCTGATTCTTAATCCTGGTTAATTTGTAGGGGAGTTAGGTTACTCAATAAAATCCCAATTAACCCGTGCTCATAGGCCTCCATGGCATAAATATATTGTGTGCAGGGCTTACGAAATTTGCTTACGGATATACGAAACTGGTCTCAGAAGTGAGACGAAATTATAAATGCAGTTTTTATTGATTCGTTTCTTGGATGTCTACATAAGAACTTTTGGGAGTTTCAGGCTTGCTGTCGTTTGCTTATGTTACAAACTAGTCAATTGGCTAAGGCAATGTTGGCATAACACCATTTATTTATGGGTTAAGGAGAAAGCCTACATGAGTTTGAAACGTGTGGAGGCAATGTTGTAGTAAGACAAGCTTTTTGTAGAAGAACTTAATGTCAGTGTGCGCAAGAGTAACATTCTCTATACACTAGATAAGTTGTCATCTCTCTTCCTTGCATATGAGAGGGAGATCGTCAAGAAGAAAAGAAGAGATACCTAGAGAAGGTAGAGGTCTTCAAGGGGAAGACTAAAGCTTGGAAGCTTTGGTGAAAGCTTAGTTCTTCTGCATCTTCTTCTTCAAAGATTGAGCTTCAAGATGATATTGGAGCTATCTTCTACGTTGTGGTGGGAGAATCTTTGGATTGAAGAGGAGCTAGAAGGTTCCCATTTCTCTTGGAGAAAACCTTGGTTTTGTTAATTCTTGGTGAGATTCTATATCTTGTAGCTTAGAGAAAGTTGTCTTCATCATCTCCATGCTTAGGGGATTCTTTATGCCTTGTCTCATGGATGTAAGTCATTGACCAAACTACGTAAATCCTTATGTTGTGGTTGCTTGCTTCTTGTTTTGCTTGGTGCTTTATTATTTGGAGCTTCTTTGATTGGCACAGTCTAGGGGGGGGAAGCTTTGTCTAATTGCCCAACATGCAATCTACATGCCTATGTGATTACCATACACATATCAAATAAGGCAGTCATACTCCTACAACAAGATTATAGTTCTTGGAGTTTACTTCAACTGGTAGATAAATATGTTGGGTTAAAATCTATTTAAATATGAGTCAATGTAAAATCAATTAAAATATTGAAGACTATTTTATGATTAGGCTCATTAAAAGTGATCTATTTGGTTTTAGGTTGAACTTATTGACATCTTAAATGATGTAGATTAATGTGTAGAGACCATTCGAGAATATTTCTTTTGTTGATGGACTGAATTGGAAATATATAAAATTATAGAGTTCTATAAATAAAGGATCATACTTCTCAAATCCTAGACTTTTGGTCTCCCTTCTCTCTCACCTCAATCTTGAGAAAGAAAATGTAAGAGTAGTTTGGTTGTAACGACCCGATCTCGAGCCATTATACAAAATCTAATAGCTACAAATTTTCCTTTTTTTTCTTCATTTACTTACAATAATCATTTATATTAATTCTAATACTAAATCCAATATTAAACAACTTAAATAAAATTACTACTAATTGAATTAAATTATACGAAATACTTACCCAGAACTCTTGATGTGTGGTCGACTTATTCCATTTTCACGTACACTAGCAAACTTCTACGTCTATCCTGCACTCTAGAGAACACCAAGTAAAAACACATGAGTGACTATTGAAAGGTCACCTAGCATACACCCTACTAAAACACACATTACTCACGCATCTCTCCTGGATGTCGCATATAATCTCGGGCAATATTCTTTGCCCCACAAGCAACACAGTTTTTGAAATCATGTCTTTGAAAAACTATTCTTTTTTTTTTCTTTTCAAAATTTTACTCTTGACTTTTAAAATCATTTTCTTTCTTTTCTTTCAAATCACATGTATAATCTTCCAACCTTAATACATACTTGAAATGACCACTCTTGTCAAGTCAAGCTCATAACCACTGGAGAGTGTCACACTAACACTGAACCCCTACTCGGTCAAAACAACAAACTATGTCTCAAAAGCTGGCATAATCTCTTTTTCAAATATTTTCTTACTACTTTACAATTCCATGTCTTTCTTAAACATCTATCTTTTTCTTTAAAAATCTGATGCTTTTCTCAAGCATCTATCTTTTTCTTTAAAAATCTCATGCTTTTATGAAATACTTTTCTTAAACATCTTTTCTATTTCTATAAAAATCTCATGCTTTTTTGAAACACTTTTCTTTTCTTTAAAAATTTGATGCTCTTCTCAAACATCTATCTTTTTTGTGAAAATCTCATGCTTTCCTTAAATACTTTTCTTTTCCTTAAGACTCTGATGCTTTTCTAGCAACATCTCTAAACTAGATTTCAGCCTAAAGTACAAATCTCAAATCTGACAAAAATACAGGTCTTGTCTGGAACTAGTCCTAAAATTTTAGTCTCAACAAACTTTGGCCTCTAGGCCTCTCTGGTATGTCGTGTTGCCCGACATCAAGCAATCGACACCTAGTCACAAGTAGTCCATCGAAGCACAACCAATGGTGTCTGCACTACCCCAGTGAAAGTTCTCGTGCAGGGCATACCACCGCCCCAACCAACGGGCCTCTATGTACTATGACCACTCAAGTCTTTGTCTTAATTTGCACGGGGATGCGTCTCCTCTCGATGCCCCTGTGTGCCCAGACACCTAAGGACTCTCACCCTAGGCCTTGTTAGCACCTAATTGTCTCTGTCTCAATCTCGACACCCGTACTAACTAGGATGTCAAGTCCAGCCATACAGAGGTCTCATATCCCCTAGCTCGCTACCACGTGTCTTCGTATACAGTCAATACCTTGGGTCCTTGGCACCCGGAACAAATGGAGTCTCATACTTTCAAGTCCAACTGGCCCTCGACATGTGGACTTCAGTCTTGACCTTGTGAACGACAATCCAGAAGTCTAACACCTCCAAGATTCGATGAACACTTACCTCAGCCTCATGGTCTCTAGCCTCACCCTAAGTAACGTGCCCGACCACCTCAAGGATGTCACACTCCTTGGTCCTACCAGCACACTTCGTTGGTCTCTCGGCTTTAGCTACTAATTAACTCATAATTCATGCATATTTTATTCCCATATTTGTCTATTTTGTATATAAATAATATTACTCGAGGTGTTTTGTACAAATTTTGCAAAACTTGAGGACTTAGAAAGAATCTACAAAAAATAAGGGGCAAAAGAATAATTGTGTGAGAAAAGAAGCGATTTTTGTATGGAAAATTCTAAAGCTACGTGAAGAGGTCAAACACACATTTTCTATGTGCCTAAATACTGGTAAAATATCAGTCAATCTGTCGAAAAAGTCAAACAAGATCTTGGATGACATGGTGTAACATCTGTGCCTGGATTTTTCTCCATTAATTTTAAACCATGGAATTTCTTGTGATTATTTGTGTATGGTTTATTAATGGTTAATCCAGTTGTGTGTTGGTTGTGGTTGCTTCTCTGTGTTCTGTGCCTTGGTTTCTCCCCTGTGGTGTGTTTTCTGTGGCCAGTGGGTCGGTCCTGCTGTGGGGCCCACTTGGGCTTGGGCTTTGACTCAATCAAAAGCCATTTTTTTCCTGCTGTGCGAGGCATTTTTGGCCCGTTCTCTCCCACGCCCGTGAGCTTCCTTTTCTCTCCCACGCCCGTGAGCCCCTTTGTCTTCCACCCTGTGAAGGGGAGGGGCTGTCGATCCGTCCCCTCCGTTCAGCTACGCGTAGCTGGGGAAGAGGCCAACGGGTTTTGCGGGGAGGCAGCGCTTGGGGAGGGCTTTATAAGGAGGTGCTCGGCCGGGGGAGAGGCAAGGGGAGCGTGCGGGAGGCAGTGCGGGTGCTCCGGGTTCGCGTGGCTGAGGAGGCTGCGGGTTCGCGCGGCTGAGGAGGCTGCGTGCGGGTTGCGTGTGTGGGGAGTTGGCCAGGTACGCGTCCCGCACATTTCTCTTCCTCTGTCCTTTGGTTTCAGCATGCTACAGTAGGGCAAATGTGTGGGGAAAAAAAGTATAGAAAATGCATGAAAAATTATGATAAAATGTAGTAATGAGGTGAATAAGTAGAATAACATGTTTATGATGTTATTGTGATGATTTATGGGCTTTTTATGTGAATTTCATGGGATTTGCGGAAGCATGCTACAGTAGATATATTTTGAGCTTCATGACTTCGAGATTTTCTCTAGAACAGTATGCTTAATGAATTTGTGATTTATTTGAGGGGTTTTGAAGTAGACTTGGAGGTCTGCACCCCATGTTTATTGGTGATTTTTAGTAGCTATTTTGGTGGGTTCGATCCTTACTCCCACTTGGGGAGAAAAGGGTATGCCTTTTCTGGACCCAGAATGATAATGAGAAATGCTTGGTAAAATGCTTATA
>JAMKQA010047385.1:0-13745 GCA_024699735.1 Posidonia australis | reverse complement strand
TGATTGCCCCATGGACTCCTATATGGAGATTCTTATGCATCAGTCCATGATCCAGATAGTATGGCTGATTCTTGTTGTCTTTATTTAGCATAAAAAGGGTGTGATCTTGTGTGAGGCATATCGCCTTTGAGCACAAGATCCATGTTATCTTTTCATGCTTGGATTTTCATAGATATTTAAGTTACATTTTTGAGTTTGCAAGGACTTTGCATTGCATGATATTCTGGAATCCATCATATTACATGATATGGCACTGCATGGCATTCTGATTTTTTTTCCCTAGCACACTTTCCTGGCACCCCAATAGAGCACATAGGTGACGCACCAGCCTGTTTTCTGTTGCACGCAGCTACATTTGGCATAGTATTTAGCATGCTTCCCGTTTAGATTTGCTTTTGGTTTTCTCTGGTTGTATTCCTGGGTATGTCAAGAAGACCCCATTATGTTTTCAACTTTTTTTGCATATAGTAAAGCAAGGATGAAAATCACTCAGTGTTATTAGATCTTTGATCATATCTGTGCAACATCCTTGCACCGGTGCTTGACCCACTGCACGGGTGACCTTTCTGAGCATTAGGACACACCTTACAACCCATGCACCCCTGTTTAGCATAAGGCACCATTTGCATGTAGCATTGTATGGCATATCGCCCTTGGGCGTACAGAAAAGGTTGAAAAGTCGACATTTCATATAAGTAAACAAGAAACCCATTAAAAGACCAATTTTCGGGCGCACGAGGGTGCCTAATACCTTTCTCGTGCATAGTAGGGATCCTTGCCAATTTATGGTTTATGAAGACCTTTTCCATTGACTTTATTGCATGATTTGAATGTTTTAAGCGGTTTTTCTCGTCTTCTGTTTTTTAAATAGACTAGGTGGCAACTTCTGTTTTTTATCATTATTTTTATTGTTTTTGCCGTGACTTTGCTGACCCTCGCGCATTTGGCCTTTCGCGCCAATCACGAGGCTGTCGTCGGCATGGTTGCACACCATCACTAAGAGTCCATTTGATAGAGTTTTTGGATAACTTTTGAGTATATAGTTTCTTCCCAGAAGTTACAATGGTTTAGTTAGTTCTACCAAACATTACCAACTTTTCAGAAACATATAGTTTTTTGAACAGTGATTCTTTTACATATCCAGAAATTAAGGTATGACAGCTTCTAACCAGAAGCTAGCTTCTACACTTGAGTTCAGAAGTTGAAGTTCTACCAAACAAATCTTAAGTCCTCCGATCAACATTATCAACTTTTTTTCCATGGCCTTCCTACCTAGAATTTATCACTTTTTGTGGGGAAATTAGTATTTCTATGAATTCTAGCCTAGAGGCTAGACAGTTCTTAAACGTAGTATGTGTCCAAAAATCATTACCTCCAATCAACTTGGAGGTCAACAACTTGTGTATGGAAAGCATGATGGCTCTTTATTTGAATTCTTAATTTTAATATGAGTATTTTAACTTGGAATATTAGGAGTCTGGGGAGTAGTGGTAAGCGTAGAGCGGTCAGAAACTTAGTTTGTAGACTCATATGTGACATCCTGATTCTTTGTGAAACTAAACTAGAATACCCTTCTTTGCCTGCTTCCTGTGCTCTAGTTGGTGGGAGGATGGATAGGTGAGAAATTCTACATTCTATTGAGGCTTTTGGTGGTATCATTATCGGCTGGAATGATTCTCTTCTTCACAAGATGAATGTAGTCAGCAAAAATTACAGTGTTTCAATTCATTTTAGGACCATCCTTGACTCCTTTAAGTAGTGGTTAATTGGGGTATATGGATCTTATTCCTCAATTCTAAAACAGTCATTCCTTTATGAGCTTGGGGATCTTAATGCTTTTGTTGGTAGCAATTGAGTTAATGGGGGGGAGGACCTTAATATCATCAGATTTACCTTTGAGCACTCCAATCGTTTTGGAGTATCACCTATGACTAAATTCAATGATTTTATTGCCTCTGGAAATCTTATTGACTATGCACCTAACAATTGTTTATATACTTGGTCAAATCTTCTGACTATCCTTATAATGATAAGATTAGATAGGTTTTTAATTTCTCTTGACTGGAAGTTCCAGTTTCAAAATGCCATTTGTTTGGGGAAAACCCGCACTACTTCAAATCATATCCCTATTTACCTGGACACTTTGCCTCCAACTAGGGGACCTTCTCCCTTTAAATTCTTCAAGTCTTGGTTTGCTATTGCCGACTTTTAGGATATGGTATTTGGATGCCTAAATAGTTTTTCCTATCAAATCAACCTTATAGATGGCTTTACTTTTAAATTTAAATTCCTAAAAAGGGCAATTAAACGATGGATTCCTGGGCGAACGTTGGAAAGAATTATTAGATTGGGAGAGATTGAATCACAAATCCTTGAAATAGACAAACAGGCTGAGTTGATGTAACTTTCCTTGTGTTCATGGGAATGGCACCAAACACTTAAAAATGAACATTACAACCTTTTACTAAAACAAAAATTATATTGGAAACAAAGATTTAGAATTCAATGGTTAAAAAAGGAAGATCT
This sequence comes from Posidonia australis, assembly GCA_024699735.1. NCBI lineage: Eukaryota > Viridiplantae > Streptophyta > Magnoliopsida > Alismatales > Posidoniaceae > Posidonia > Posidonia australis. Next base: position 11,219 of record JAMKQA010047385.1, on the reverse strand, counting down.
CAATACTACTTTCTTCTATAAAATTATCAATGGAAGGAGAAGGAGAAAATTTATTTCATCACTTATCATTAATGATAAACAGGTAGATGTACCTAGGGTGATAAGCAATGCCATTGAAAAACATTTGTTCAACCTTTTTAATAGAAAAGGTGGCTTCCCTGGAGATCTTAATTGGGATCTCTTGTTTCCTTATAAGATTCAGAATCCTAAGTCTTTGGAGGTCAAATTTTCAAAGAAAGAAATTTGGGCAAGTGTGTTCAGACTTGTTGGAGATAAATCTCCAGGTCCAAATGGTTTCCTTGTATGCTTCTTTAAAAAATTCTGGGATGCTATCAAGGTAGATCTAATCAGTCTTTTTGGATATTTTTAGAGATCTACTGATATAAATGTTTTAAAAGGGATCAATCAAATTTTTATTACTCTAATACCTAAAAAAGATAAGGCTTAGAGGGTGCATGATTATCGACCTATAAGCTTATTAAATAGTACCTTTAAGATCATATATAAGAGATTAATCAACTGATTTTGCCGTATTTTGAATTCTTTTATTGATAATAACCAGTGTGCATTTCTTCCAGGTAGAAGTATTCATGTTTGCTTTTTGGTTGCTCAGGAAACAATCCATTTCATGAATCATTCAGATTCTGCTAGTTTTGTGTTAAAGTTAGACTTTAAGAAGACTTTTGATAATGTTAATTGGAACTTCTTAATTAGTTCCCTTAAATGTATTGTGGGGAAATTTAACTCTCTTGGATTAATATATGCATCACTTCAGTCAAATATTCCATTCTTATCAATGGTACATCTAAAGGTTTCTTTGGAGTCACTAATGGATTAAGGCAGAGTGACTCCCTCTCTCCTTTACTCTTCATAGTGGCTATACATGTCCTGAATAGAATGTTATATTTAGGCTCTCAAAACAAATTAATTTCGGGGATTCAATTCCCTAAAAGTGGACCTAATGTGATTAACATTCAGTATACTGATGATACAATATTGTTCTTATCACCAACTGAAGAATGTATTGTTAATGTCAAAAGAATCCTGGCTTGCTTTGAAGCATGCTCTGGTCTTAAGATTAATTTTTACAAGTCATCCCTTACTGATATTGGGGTTTCCCAAGATAACATTGATAGATGTTGTAAAATTCTAGGTTGCAAGCAAGAGTCCCTTCCAATTAAATATTTAGGAATGCCTTTGCTCTACCATAAAGCTACATTTAATGATTGGTCTCCTATTTTGGATAAGCTAACATCCAAACTTGCTACTTGGAAAGCAAAATTTCTTTCTATTGGTGGGAGGCTCATTTTATTTAACTTGGTACTATTTGCCATTTCAACCTTCTTCCTTTCGGTCCTTCACCTTCCGGTTAGGGTGGAGAAAGAGATCGATCGCCTCTAGAGAAGATTTCTCTGGAGTTTAGCGGGGCGTTCTAATATAAGATATCACTTAGTTAATAAACAGAAAATTTGTCGTTCAAAAAATCAAGGGGGTTGGAGTATTATCAATATTAAAAATTTCAGTAATGCACTGAAATGCAAACTTCTGTGGCAATTACTTGTAGGTAATTCTAAATTTAAGTGGACTGAGCTTGTTAAATCCTACTATTACTCTCTTAATAGCTTTAAAGCAAATGTGTACTCTAGTGGGTCACATTTATAGGTGGAACTTTGAAAAAGCCCTCTTATCATGAATATTTTTTCTAGATTTTTGGTTAATAGTGGAGAAAATACTATTTTTTGGGAAAATATGTGGTGTGGGGAAGGCTCACTTAAAAATAGTCTGCCCAACTTATACCAGTTATCCACATTGAAGAAAAGCATAGTTTAAAAAATGTGGATCAAATTTAATAATGAATTTCTAGGGCTTTTTAGGAAGACAACTAGAAACAACATTGATTTCGACTCTTTGCAACGACAATTGGATAGTTTTGCAGATATAATCAACAACCTCCAGCTTAATGAGAGGGCCGACAAACTCTATTGGGCTTTTACTTATAATAAATTTTTTTCGGTTAAGAGTTATTATGAATTTTTAAATGATAGAGGACTTAGATCTCTCCTCAGAAGTAATATCTAGAATAGCAAAGTACCTTTGAAAATTAAACTAATGTTATGGTTGGCAATTTATGATAGGATATTATCTCAAGAAAATCTTGTTAAGAGAGGGTGGCCGGGTCCATCTTTATGCTTTTCCTTTGATTTCAGTTGCGAAACCACTTCACACATTCTTCTAACATGTCCTTTAGCATTTCAAGTCTAGAAATTCTTTTTGAATAATACATCCATTCTCTATTCTGTCAATTTGTTGGACATATTCTCTTTAAGAGTGTTTGCGAAATATTCTAACAGTATTCATGTTTGGAATTTACTCGTTCCAGTTGTTTGTTGGACTTTATGGTCAGAGAGAAATAACAGAATTTTTAGGAATAAAATTAAACCTATAAATTTTATTATATTTGGAATTATTTTACTAATCAAATCTTGGGAAGTTAATCTTTTTTTAGGCCAAGGTAATGGGGAACTCTCCCAAGCATTGCAAAAGATGCAGCAGGATTGAGACCAAGATCAGACTAATCGGGTTGCACAATCTATCGCTTCCTTTATAGGCTTGACTATCCCTGCCTTTGCTTCCTCAGTCGCAATTCAATCCCTTGTTGAGGATGTCCCACCCTTCGACCTTTTCTAGACTACTTCTAGAAGTGATATTTGGGATTTATCTTTTAGACTTTAACTTCATTTTGTGAACTTACTTTGGTCAGTAATATTTTGGACTTCGTTTGATATTTCCTTGGGATTGTAGACTATGTACTCTGTGTATTTTAGACATCTTTTTTCACTTAATGGTAGAATTCATAGCCAAATGGCACATCAATATTAATACTATTAACCAATTTCAAAAAAAAATAAAATCCTAAGTCCTCTCCACCATTCTCCTCACAATGCATTGCTACCTCCACCATTGCCACTATGGGTGTGTTTGTTTACTCGCTCTCGTTACTCCAATTGCTCCAGCTCCGATTTGGTGTTGTTTCATCTCGTCGTTCCATGCACAATTCCATTTCGCTCCAATCATTGTAGCTGAAGAAGAAAAATAAGGATGGGTCGTTGACACCTTCAGTTGAGAGCACCTATCGTAGAGTTTTTATGGAAACGATTACTATAGAATTTTTACTAGAGTGGAGCTATAGTGTCGATTCTAGAGAATAAAGACTAACCTAGAGCAATAAACAGACGTTGTCTGTGTCATCGCACTATCCTCCTCCTTTGTCTCTCTTCCTGACTCATTGGTTGCTCATTGTTCAATTGGTTGTTCTAGTACATGACTTCATGATTTTATCGCTACCGTTGCCAACTTTGGTGGAGGAGAGGGATTTGCACGGTACTCAACTTAAAAAAAAGGGTAAACTTAATCATTGGCATTTAATTAAGAAAACTGACTTAAACGTTTCATCAAAACCAGCTCAAAAGTCAATCAATCAGTAATAAACCATGTATTATCATTATTTGACCCAAATACACAACCAAAGCTAGGAAACCAAAAACCAGCCCCCTATTTAATGCCAATTTATGCTACTTCTGACAACGTTGCAGAAGAAGACAAAGCTCACGAAGAAAGCAGCGTGACGTTCCCTTCACCACCCGCACCCGTCCACCCCCACCATTTCAAATCTCTCCCTTTCCCGCTCCAACATGCTTCCCCCACACCAACGCCGGCTGGATTTGTCAAACCCAACTCCAGATTCCAATGCCATGATCCGTGACCGACCTCCTCCTCCACCACCACCACCACCACCTTCTTTCCATTTCAAATTTCGAATCCTAATTCTCACCGTATAAATACACACACGCCGATGACTGATCTAATGACACTACTAGTAGGTGGAAACACCAACGCAGCGCAGCACAAACCAGACCAACGATGACTACTACCTCTACAGCTGCCACTGCTGGCGTGAGGAAGATGCCAGTACTGTGCTCTCACCACAACAGCCACACTTCCCCTGCGCCATACAAGTCCCTCTACCTCAACCCGCTCACCAACGACCACTCCGACAAGGAGAACGCCGCGCCGCGTCCGGATAGAGCCGACGCCGACTGCCGTTGCGCTAGCAACGGGAAGAAGGGCCCACTGAAGCCGACGTCGTTGCAGCTGTGCATGCGTGTGAATGACTCCGACCCGGTTGAGGGGTTGAAGCTCTGGGACCCGCCCTCGTCGTCGATGGAGGCCTGGGAGTTCTCCGACACGGAGGCGGCACCGGCGTCGTCGTGGTCTACGCTGCCTAATAGGTATTGGGCTTTCCCTTTTCTTTTCTTTTTCCCAATTGGTTTTTAGTTTAGTGTGTTTGTGAGATTGATTTCGTGTGTGTTTTTTCCCTCTTCTGTTGGTTTAGGTCTTTGTTGTGTAGACCTCTGCCTTTGGATGTGGGAAGGTGTACTTGCATTGTTGTCAAGGAAGCAGCTCAGGGATTGAAAGGGATTTCTCTCTATTCTCTCTATACCAATGTAAGCTTTCTTGATTTTTTTCCCCCTGTCCTTGCAATTGGGAGAATTGGTCCTCCTTTTTTAGAATCATACAGGAAGAAAAAATGCAGGATTTATAGGCACATATGGGGAATTTCAAATTTGTGATTTTGTTGGAATAATCTGAAGCATAAGTAGGTATTCCAACTGAATAAGTACAGTACAGAAGAAGCATTTTGTAATTTTGGATGTAGAAGGACCTTTTCTTAGTTCTGCAAGTTCAAACGTCTTATCTATGTCTTTTGTTTTGCATAATGATCAAACAGGAGGGCCAAGGAAGACAAGATCGGAAACTCGCAGTTGCTTGGCATCGGCGACATAATGGTCGGTCTGAGTTTGTCGTAGCAATGAATCATAAAGGGATATTATGCAGATCAGATGACAATTTTCTAGGAACCATTACTGCCAATCTTATGGGGACGAAATATCGCATATGGGATCAGGTCAGAGTAATCTCTTTGCTAAGAAAAAACAAACTTGTGCTGGATTATAACCATCGTAATTATTTAATTTAAAAATTCATTTGCCTTGAAATTCCGGTCTGTTGATCCTATCATTCATGCCAACGTCGACCGTTTTTTCGGCCATAAGTTTCAAAAGTTATTGTTACTAGCAATAGTAAAGCTACTTGGTGGCTATGTTAGCTGAAGCCTGCACAGCCCCATTCACAAACTTGATTTTTAAGGCATCTTTTTTTGGGTTAATGAGTTTTAAATGTGTTTATGTTGTACATAAAACCAGCTAACGGATCAATCATGTGAAGCTCTCATTAACTGCAAAAAAGCAAAGAAAAGAAATGAGGAGTCTATTCCAAGTAAGGATGACAATTTTAACTAGAACTGATTTGAATAGTACCAAAGAAATCGATTTTGTAAGAGTCTTTAACAAACACAGTCTAGACCCTTTTTGTACAAAACTGATTATACAATTCTGTAATTTTATACATCAGTTACCTCTAGAATAATTAGAAGTTAACATTAATCTTGAACTTAAGATCTTATTCAAAACCATCTTGGCCGATGGCTATGTTTCTTGAGTTGTTATAAGAGATCCGGGATAACAAAGTCAAGGACGATCAGTTCAGAACGTCAATGAAATGTCCAATAAACTTGTCTCTAACAATGACATTACTCCATTATTGTTGTGCTTAATTTTATGGTGTAGTCATACATATAGAGAAGCCTACTAGATAGTTTTGATAGTTATTTTAATAATTAGTAATAGGACTATTCTATTTGAGAAATAATTTTATTTTTATAATTCATCTTTTAGACCTCATTGTATCAAATTCATGTCTTCACCAACTTATTTTAAAAAAAACAATCACGTCTTCAGCACTGTTTACCAACATGATGTAGTATTAAAGGTTAAAAGAGACAACCAACTCTCATATAAAAAGCGACACCCCCATACGCAGTCTCAAGTTAACTGATTTCAACGGTTTGGGATGAATTTTATTGACGGTTAGCAAATATCTTTTTCTGTAGATAAAATTGTCAAATTAATGTGGCACTAGCATAGAAAAGTGTTCTCTGGCAATATAAGGATGAATTGTTGTAGTCAAATGTACTGCATCTGATAATAGGTTTTTTTAAATATTTGCAAACTAATTGTGCATTCTCTCAAAAGATAAGCATAACTCCTGTAATATACGTTACTGGGATGCGCTCACCACTCAAGTGACAGGGACATCAGAATTTTCCTTAAATTCCCCATAATCATCTTGAAAATGGGTTATATTCAAATTGTTACAGGGAAAATTTCGTGATTCTGTTAAGCAGTCCAATCGTCTTCTTGGTGTTATTGCGTAAGTTTTTGTTTTCATTTCTTTTTTCTTGAGATTTGCATACAGGTGAATGTTGAATTTTTCCTGATTCAGAATAACCACACATGACAGGTTCGTGCCTACAATAAGTACCTGGACCGGGAGCTTTAGAAGCCTGAGGGCATGGATACCCAAGCAACAATCCATGCAGCTGAAAAACACAACTCAGGTGCTGCTTCATCATTAATCTTTGATTTTGAGAAATTATGCAATCAATTTACGAATAGTGACTATCTAGCGTCAGTCTTTGATTTTGAGAAACTTTGTAATCTAGCAAATGCTAATATCGTCACTATTGTAACAGATTCAGCACATTAATGGACTTCCAAAGGACTGGGAGGACAAGAGGAATAAAAGCCACCAACTCTTCTCAAAGATTCCATTCTATAACAACGTAAAAAAATCTGAAGTTTTAACTCCCGAAATAGCATAACGTCCTTAATCATTGATTATACTGCAGGTTTCAAAGCGATATGAACTGGACTTCAGAGAAAGGGGAGGAAGGACAGGACATAGAATTCAAGCATCAGTGAAGAATTTCCAGCTGACCATGGAGGTATCTACCCTTTTTTTCCCGTGATGGAGCTAAATTGATGTGCAAGTTGAGATCGCTTGCTTCCAAGCAAATAAATAGGGATTCCAATCTACCACAATAGTGATAACTAAATATACTGAAGTAAATTATGCTCAACAGAAAGATTTTAGAAACTCCAAGCAAAATCCTTTTCAAGGTATTAATCTTCATTTGTTAAATCAGGAGAATGGAAACCGGTTGATTTTGCAATTTGGAAGGATCGGTAAAGCAAAGTATGTGATGGAGTTTAGGTGAGAACCAAGCCACATGGATCTTGCATTATCTATTGGATTGCGACTTTTCTTGCTTTACTAATGTGTATCACCTTTCTTTTCCTTAATGTAGGTATCCATTGACCGGTTATCACGCATTCTGCATATGTTTGTCTTCAATAGATTCCAAACTTTGTTGTTCAGTGTAGTCCTCATTCCTTTTAAGTTCGATCTCTGAGCTGAAAGGTCTCTAGTTATCCAACTTGCATTTGAGTTTTTTGTTCTTGCTTGTTTGAAATTAAATTTTGTGGAGCTATTGAATCTAATGAGAAACCTGTGAATTCTTTAGGAACATCACTTCAAATAAGATTTTGCTCTAGTATTGAAATGATATGGGAGAAAATTGAAAAATAAGCAATGAAAATAATGAGAAGTACATAGTCATTACAGTCATAGTTGCTCTAGAATGGCATTTACTCTTCTAAGTACACAATTAAGGTAATTAATTGAAGTGTGTAATTTTAATTTTAATTTCGATGACACGGTTAGCACATATATGTCGACTATCAATTACAGGGCATAAGGTGCATTTTCCTTCCTTGTGGTAGTGCTTCTCAGCAACATTGATCCTAGGTTCCTAGTTATTTGTCTACAATCTATTTTTTGAAATGATGGAACTAATAAACATTGTCATCATTTGAAATTGATCTAAACTTGTAGTGATTTGACCTAAAGATTGAATGTTTACTTCTTTGAAATTATAGTAGAAGTCTAAGGCATGTGTTACTTCGCTTGTTCTTTCTTCTCTATGGGTCTTCTTTGTATTTGACATTCCTTTGTTTTTTTTATTATATTTCTCTTTGTATTCAACCTCATCAACTTTGTCATTGAGTTTCATTCTTTAAACGGATTGGTTGCAAGTCATTGAAAATTGTGTCAAATGCTAACCAATATGTACATATTGAATTGTCAATATCAGTATTTTGATGAACTATTACATGTTTCACGTTTAAACTTAATAGTGTCCAACGACAGACACAAGGAAGTGGATTAGGAGTAAAGGATGAACTAGTCTTTTTGCACTGCTAAAGTCAGGTTTCGTACCCATGGTGGGATCATTACTCAACCACTCAGGTAATCCTAAGGGAATTGGTCAAATATCACCAAAGAGGAGTTGGAAGATTGTAAGAGCAAGATAAGAGGGAAAAAGAGAGAATGAAAACTTTTCATTTTTAGTACGACAATTTTAATATAAAAAGTTTTATTTGCATATATACCCTTGAAAGTTGAACCTTATAAGAACTTTTATTTGCAATACATCAACAAAAGTTGAAATGATAAAGCCAGATGTTGTCCATGATATCAAGAAGTATGATCTAAATACGATTCTTTACATATATATCTTTGAAAACTCTTTTTATTACTAGTGTATCCCTACATCCTCCAAGTCATTTCTTTCTTTCTCCATGTTGTGTCGAACATTTTTCTTTTGTTTTACATGTTTGTTCGATGATTGCATGTTCTTGTACATGTTTGTTTCTCATCCATGTTTTACATGCATGTTTGGCATGAGTATAGAATTAAACGTCGGTTTCATGTTGGACTTCGGTTCAACAAAAATAGGAAACGTGTAAAAACAAAAATAGGAAACGTGTAAAAATAGGAAACGTGTAAAAATAGGAAATGTCGATAAAAACGTGGTAAATTTAAAGAAGTCCACGAAAATGGTCAAAAAATTTTAAATTTTGATTTGAAACTCTTGGATAAGCCAAAGTAAGCAATAACCTACATCTTTGACTACTTAGATTAACTTCTTTAATATGTATCACATGAAAATACAGTATATAAACCTAATAGAAATAGTCTAAAGTATAAATAATACATAAAAATGCTTAATAAATGTTTAAAAACAAAGACTCAAAAAAGTTACCTTATATATGCTTAATATCATGTGGAATGCCTTGGTTGATCAAAATATTCTTCTTATAATCAACTATATTGTGTTCTCGATGAATTTGATGTTAAATTTGATATTCTTTCCACAACACGTAGTTGTTCCAAGATATGATTATAATACGTCTAATATTCATTGATGAAGTAGTGGTATTGTAATATTGACAGTTGTACTAGGAATCTCATTAGTGGATATTGAGGAATTATATATACTGGTTGAGACTATCGAGGGATATAAGAATGACTTGGAGGATGTTCAAGTGTAGTTTTTCATTTTGTCTTAAAGGAGGCGCATAATGAAATAATGAATTCATATCCCATTCAGTTTTTTCATTTGGAGCATAAGAAGATGTAGTTTTTGTCCAATTGCTTTGAGTGCTGTACTCTGTTTGCCCAACAGAATCACCTCTATAAGAACAATAATCATAAGGATCTCTAGGATCATGAATACTTAAAGAGTCATGTGAATCTAACAAAGATCTTCTTATATGATTGTTGTAAGAATCTTCATTTAGTTGTTGATCACGACGACTCTGTCGTCGATAATGAATTTCTAGTCGACTTTTATGATCCTTATCTTGTGTAGCATGTGACATCATCCCCTGTAAATGGGCAAAGTGGCCTTTGTGTCTCTCTTTGCTCTTGTGGCTCTTTTATTGCAGGAGGGGTAACATCTTTAATGCCACCATCATTGTTATCTGGTGGTTGTATGCCATCATTATCATCTGTGTAACTGTCACCTCCTAAGCCTTGAGTATGTCCACGAGAGCGTTCTGATGAACTCATATATTCCTCTACATCAATGTCCATTTTACTAGCAATTCTAGAAGATGGTTTACCTTTGCTTTTATCTAGAACTGGTTCTCTATTTTCTTGCAACCATTGAAATATGAGATCATTTTTTTCGTCCTCGATATAAATATATGCAAGATCTATTAGGTTCATGTAGTTTTTTTCTTCTCTCTCTTTAATATAATTTTTTCTCAGTTTCATGTTATAATGCACAAATATCAAGTCATTCAATCTTGCAATACTTAATCTATATTTTTTCTTTGTATGAATAAGGTTGAATGTACTCTAACTATCACGTCCCAAATTTTCCACAATAATTTAAACAAATTAAATTACGGAAAAACTAAAGCTAAACAGTAAAATATCTAACCACCAAGAACTTGTGTGTGCGGCTAGCAGACTCCAGACTATATGCACTACGCTAAACCAAACGCAAGCTTGCACCTGCGAACAAAATCACAAGGAAAACACATGAGTTACCAAAGTCATTCAGTACACACCCCACGAAAACCGCGGAAAACAAAACCATAATCAATTTTCCTTTTGAATTTCTTTCGCAAACTCTTTTCTCAAAACCTCAGAAACTAGGCCTGTACTGGCCAAAACCACAAACCAGGGCTCCACTGGAACAAAACCACAAACAACGGCCCTCAATGGCCAAAACCACACACAGTGAGTTGTGAAGCCCGACGCCAGGCAGCCAAACTCTGGCTACACGCAGTCCACTAAGGAGCGACCTAAGTGTTCTGCACTGCCACGGTGAAGCCACCCTGTGCAGGGGCGATCACCATCCTGCGATTCCCCTCTCACAGGAGAACCCTCAGAAGCCAACCCCTCCCTGGGAAGGCTTTCCTGTCTCTCAGGACGCTACCAGCTACGGGGCACGTGTCCCACCCGCACTGGCCACCACAGGGTACGCCTTCTCAGGGCGTCCTCCACACACGGTGCTCAGGAGGGAGTGTCATACCTCCACACTCGACAATACCTGAGCCTCAGTGCTCACAGCGACAGTAGGAGTATCATACCTCCCTGTCATGCCACAAGACACCTCAACCCGCAGACCACAACCCTCGCCTCGTGACGACAGTCAAGGAGTCTCATACCTCCAGGACTCGACGCCCCTTAGCCTCAGGTATCTCGGCCCCACGACCTCAACAGGAGACATCGCACCCGACCACCCAAGAATGTTGCCACATTCCCTGGTCCCGACGACACGGTCCCACGTTGCCTCGGTCCACACATAGAAAAACTAGGAAATCATTTTCCAAATCAGGCCAACCATTCCTTTCAAAACCATTTTCCAAATCATTTTCATATTCTTTAAAAACTCTTCCAAAAAC
>JAMKQA010047384.1:0-13777 GCA_024699735.1 Posidonia australis | reverse complement strand
CATAGAAGACCGATTATTCGGGCGTGCGAGGGTGCCTAACACCTTCCTCGTACGTAATAGGGATCCTTACCCAGATTTCTGGTTTTCGAAGACCTTCTTTATTGTTTTGCATGACTTTTCATGTTTTATTTGGTTTTCCTCGTCTTCCATAATAGACTAGGTGGCGACTCCAGTATTTGCATTATTTGGTTTATTTTTCTGCCGTAGCTTTGTCGATCTTCGCATTATCTTTGCGATCCTCGCCAGCATGGTTACACTAGCCATAGCATGAGTGCGTCTGCTCAGAGCATCTGCAACTACATTAGCCTTCCATGGGTGGTAGGACAAATTGAAATCATAATCCTTAATATACTCCACCTAGCACCTCTGTCTAAGATTCAAATTTTTCTGAGTAAAGATGTACTTCAGACTCTTGTGATCTGTGTACACCTCAAACTGTTTACCATATAAATAATGCCTCCAAATTTTCAAGCCGACCACAACAACTACCATCTCTAAATCATAGGTGGGATAATTCTTCTCATGATCTTTCAACTGGCGCGAGGCATGTGCCACCACCCTACCATGTTGCATCAGCACACACCCCAAACCAGTCCCACAGGCATCACTATAGACTGTAAAATCACCACTCCCAAAGGGTAAAGTCAAAACTGGGGCTGATACTAGCCGAGCCTTCAACTCATTGAAGCTCTCCTCGCACTGTCAATCCCAAGCAAAGTGCACTTCCTTCTTGGTCAATCTAGTCAATGGTGCATCAATCTTGGAGAAATCCTGAATGAATGTCTTATAATATCCTACCAGGTCGAGAAAGCTTCTAATCTCAGTCACTGTCTTCGGTCTGGCCCAACTACTCACAGCTTCCACTTTGGCTCGATCTACCTTGATGCCTTCTCCTGAAATAATATGACCAAGGAAAGACACCTCTTCCAGCCAAAACTCACACTTGGAGAACTTGGCATAAAGATGATGCTACCTCAGAGTCTGCAGTACGATCCTCAAGTGTCTCCGGTGGGTCTAAACATCCAGAGAATACACCAGAACATCATCCATAAAAATAACCACAAACTGGTCCAAATAGGGTCAGAACACCGTATTCATCAGGTCCATAAAAGCAGCCGGAGCATTCGTTAACCCAAATGGCATAACCAAAAACTCATAATGCCCATAATGGGTGCGAAAGGCTGTCTTCTGCACATCTGGCTCACTGATCCTCAATTGATGGTATCCAGATCTCAAATCTATCTTGGAAAACACTGATGCTCCCTGCAACTGGTCGAACAAATCGTTGATCCTGGGCAGTGGATACTTGTTCTTGACAGTGATCTGGTTCAACATCTGGTAATTTATACAGAGCCAAAGCGAACCATCCTTCTTCTTTACAACCATAACTAGTGCTCCCCAAGGTGAAACATTGGGACGAATAAATCTCTTGTCCATCAGTTCTTGCAGCTGATTCTGGAGCTCCCTTAACTCAGCAGGTGCCATCCCGTACGGAGCCTTAGAAATAGGACCTGATCCCTGCACCAAATCAATCACAAACTCCACTTCCCTATGCGGTGGCATTCCAAGCAATTCCTCTGGAAAAACATCTGGATATTCCCTCACCATCAGTAAGTCCTGAATCCAAACCACAGGCAAAGTAGAAACTGTCACACAAGCCAAATAGCCCACACTGCCTCTCGCCAGATGATGATAGGCCTTGAAAGCAGAATCACTTTCCTAGGCTCATCTGGTCTGGTGCCCTGTACCATACACTAGCCTTGGCCTAGACACTCTGCCAAAACTCTCCTCTTGGCACAATCTATCACAGCTGAATGTTGTGCCAGCCAATCCATTCCTAGGATAACATCATAATCCTGCATATCCATCAAGATCAAGCTGGCATGAAAATTCCAGTCCCCCAGCTGAATATCAACCAGTCTCAAATATCTCCACGCTAGACTGTGTTCTCCCAATGGAGTGACCACATCTAGGTGGAATGCCAACCTGGCTGACCTAGTCCCGATCTCAGAAGCAAACGACTCGGAGACAAAAGAAAATGAACTCCCAGAGTCGAACAAGACTCAGGCCATCCGATCAGGCACAAGGAAAGATCCTATACTCAACACACCATAACCATAATCATAATAAGAAATAGTTTCAATTACACATAGGATCTATTATTACAGGACAGGACTTATGAAATACAGCTATGCTAATTCTCACCTTCTACCACATCTCCAGATGGACCAGCATCTGGGGCAGTAATGGAGAACACTCTCCCCTTGGTAAACTGACGTGGCGCATCACCAGCTAGCTTTGGTTGACTGGGACAGTCCTTCTGGTAATGCCCAGACTTCCCACAGTTGTAGCAGACTACTCTGTCTAAATTCCTCTGCCTATGCCAACATTGCACCGCTACATGCCCCATCTTGCCATAGACATGGCATGGTCCTATCTGTGGGCCATTGCTAGACCCGACTTGGCTGAAACCCATACTCTCTTCTCTACCAGACGTAAGCCGTTGCTTTTGCTTCTTCCCAGAGCTGCCAGAACTCCCAGAACTTGGTGCTCCCGTCACCGACGGTCGAGAAACAGAGGGTCGAGAAATAGACTTTCTCCCCTTCTCCTTCTTGGGATACTCCTCCTGAAACAGCCTACGATCATCCTCATAGCGGCTCGCAAGCTTAACAGCCTCTATTAAAGTCTGGCATCTGAAGCCAATAAGGGTTTAGTCCCTCTACAAACCTCTTGGCTATGTTCTTCTCAGAAATTGCAACCTGAGAGAACTACTCTAGCCGACGGAAGGATGACTCATACCCAGCCACAGACAGGCTACACTACTTCAGGTTCCTGAATTCCAGCTTATCCCTCTCATGCTCAGGGAAAAACCTCTCATAGAATACCTCTTGAAACTCATCCCAAGAGATCATCAGCAGGTCCGCATTCGGAAATTTGGTGCAGCGCATTGTCCTCCACCACTGATCCGTAGCACCCTTGAGTTGAAATGTCGCGATCTGAACCCACTTCTCTGCTGGACACTCGATCCCCTCAAGGATCTTCTCCACCTCCAAGAACCAAGCCTTACACTCCTCTGGTGTGCCATGCCCATCAAAAGTCGACGCGCCAAGCTAGCGGAACTGCTTGATCCATGGTTCTCCCTTTGCCTCATCCTTGCTACTGTTGCCAAAGGACTGGGTGAAACCCCGCAACATCTCGCCAAATTCTCATCTCATCCCCCTCCATGCACTACCCTCTCCCTTCTCGAAGTCAGGCACTGGGGTCTTGCCACGACTGTGGCCTCAGCGAGACATCTTCCTGCCAGCACCACAAAACACAACAATCCAAAAAAATCAGGTGCACAACTCTCTATTGTGCAATCTTAGGGAGCCACTAGACCGGACATCACCAAGCCGGTGCACTAGGTGTAACCATAGCTCTGATACTCTGTAACGCCCAAATCCTGGGCACGCCACTAAAACACAGTATCAAGCATAATTACACTAATTACAAAAACATTAAATAACTGTAACTAAGACTTACCTTCAGGATCTCAATGTGCTGCTAAAAGCTCCAATTCCTGCACCGAACACTGCTGCATGCGGTCTACACCTGAAAACCAAATAAGCACGCATGAGTGACATCTAAGTCACCTAGTACGTGCCCCAACCACACAAACCACAAAAGCTTTGGAAAACTATAAAACTCATTTCTTTGATTATCAAAACTTGGTTTTCTTTTGAAAATCCTCTTTTCTTTTTATTGGAAATCACTTGGGAATCCAATCCCAAATTCATGCTCTTTTCAAAAGCCATGTTTTTTTCCTTTTCTCAAAACATTTGGAATTTATTTTCCAAAACATATCATTTTCAATACTTGGGATTTCTTCCCAAAATCATATTTTCAAATTCACATCTTTGACTAGATCCAGCCTAAAACACATTGCCTCACGGGCTCAAAACCAAATCATAAATACAAGCTGGCAGCTGGTAAAAACATCATCATTATTTCATTTCAGGATTTTAGGACTATTTCATCAGTCCAATCCTAACCAAATCACATTTATTTTTCTTTATTCATTTCAACTTTTCTTTACTGTTGTTACCTTGATCAGGGGTAACCAGGCGCACAAGCAGTAGGCGAGGACATCCTTTCCCTTACCTTCCTGCACTACCGCAGTGAAATTCCCTGTGCGGGATGTCACCACCCTGGCCAACCGGCCTCAATTTCATTTTCATATGTGCACGGGGATACGTCTCTGTTTGACGCCCCATCGGTGACCCAAACAACTAGGTCGAATGACCCAAGCTCAGCCTACACCGTCACGAGCTCGGTGACCCGAACAACTAGGTACAACGACCTAGGCTCAGCCTACACCATTGGTGACCCGAACAACTAGGCTCAACCTACATCGTCTCAAGCTCGACAACCACAGTCGTGTCTGGCAACTGGTTCATTGGAGTCTCATACTCCTACCACGTTGTCGACACCAACCCTCGTGGTCTCCTAATACATTATTAGTGTTCCATTTCAAAACTCTTTAAACTTTCTTTTCAAAACCATTTTTCCATTTCATTCTTTTCGTTGCAGGACTCTATCTCCTTACAACACTTGACCCTCCACTGGGGTCCCAACTCAAGCCATGAGCTGAAAATCATAAATTGGGTCTCATGCCCAAAACCACACAAAATCATCCTTTTCATTCATTTATGGGACCAAAATCCAAAACCACGCCCAAATCTATTTATTTGGGTTCCAATTCCTCCATGTCATTACATAGGGAAAACATCATTAACATATACTCAACATACCATTTATCCTTCATTAAAACTCATATTTATGCATAACAGGTTCAGGGCAAAAACGGTAGACCGAATCTCAGGTTCGGTACACCGAATATTTTCGGTATACCGAAAATTCATGAATTGGTTGATCGGGTGTTTACGACCTGCCAATATCAAGTATTTGGCTTAATCTGGCAGAGATTCGGTATGCCGAATTCAGTTCGACATGCCGAATAACCCGAAACCAGGGCACCTCCCCTGTTCCGAATGGTGGAAATCGCCCAAGGTGGGAGTCTCAACCGGACCCCCCAAACACACATCAAAAATTACGAGTAAATCATGGGGTGTAGACCCTTGAGTCTACTTCAAAACCCCCAATCCATTCATGATTTCATCCACCACACAGTTCATACGAAAATCACAAGCAAAAGGGGCTCAAGAACGGCTACTGTAGCCTTCAACCCCAAAATTGCATTTTCCCCACAAATACCAATCCTAACCACATGATATTTATATTCTCATGCTATACATCACATTCCAACCATTTACGATTTTTCCACAATTTTTCATGCATTTATCTCAATTTCCATGCAATTAACCCATTGTTAAGGAAACAACGAGCAGAGGAAGGAAAGAGGACGCGTACATAGCTCAGCCCTCCGGCGACCTTTCCCCCACTCCGATAAGCCTTCTCTTGCCCCGACAAAGCCTCTCCCGCCAACAGACCACACGAACAGCCATCGCCTCTTTTTCTGTTGCGCGCACGTCATTCTTACTCTCCCTCTTCCTCCTTATGGCGCAGCTCACCCTCTTCCACTCGCCTCTGCCTCTCTTATCCCCTCCTCCTCCTGCATCACGCCAGCCGCCCATCGTGTCGAAGATGACGGTGAGGCATGGGTCACTGGATGGTGGTGGCACAGGCTGAGTACGGTGAAGGGGAAGAAGATGGGTGTGTGGTGAGCTCGTGAGTGCAAGAAGGAGAAAAAGAAAGAAAGAAAAAAGGAAAGATCGGGCACGTAAATCAAGGCAACTGTGCATCCTCAAATCGGACTCCACATTGGTCCTCGATCACAAACAGGTGCACAGAAAGTCAACCACAATCTCACACATCCAAAATCAACAGATTATCCATTAATAAACCATTTAAGCAACATCACAATCATTTACATGGTTTATAATTAAAATGGATAATCAGGCCCAGATGTCGCAATTTTCTACCAAGTTCATGCTCTCTATTACATGAGGTGGAGATGCGTACCTGATAATGCAATCCGGCGATTCTCCAATCGACTCTGGCGACCACGACACAACCACGGCCCCGGGAGCACTCCACGCAAGCTCCGCACACCACCACGAGCTGCCACACACCGTCGTCGACCCTCGAGCACACCGAACAAAGCGGAGGTCACGAGGAGGAGAAAACAGCGGGAGAGAGCGAGAGAGGAAAAGAGAGAAGATAGAGACGGGGGAGAGGGGAAGTGAGTGGAGGGAGAGAGAATGAGTGGAGGAAGGAGAGGAAAGATGTGTGCTCGGGACGGATAGAATGCGCGGGGAAAGAGAAAGAAGCTTGGATTGTACATGGCAGAGGCCTTCAGCTTAAATAGCTACGCATAAGGGGTAGGTGGTCGTTTGCATGCAACCAGTCAGCCACGCACACACTAACACTCCCTCAACAACCAGCCTCGCCAGCCACAACACGCACCCAACCACCCACCACAACCACGAGGCCAACTGCAAGCCTCAACCACCTGCCCATGAGCGTGGGCCCCACGTGGACCTCACACCTGGGCCCCACACACACTGTGCCACAATGCACAATGCCAAATCATGCACAGGGACACGTAAAAAGAAGCCGGCCCTCGAGACCCAAGCCCAAAAGCATAAAACCATGCAACGGGCCTCAAAATAGTAACACCCGTTCAGGAATAAAATTTATAAAATGTGAATAATTACAAAAATGAATTTTACAAATGTTACAAGGACAATCTTCGGTAAAATGGCCTTATTTGAGAGTAGGTTACTAGTCATAGGTGAATGCCCTCCAGTCATGGGATGAAGATGAGATAGTGATGATATGATAAAATAGAGAGCATTTTAAATTTCAATATTTATATACAAATTGATATCCATATATCACTTTCAAACCTGGGAAATATAAAAATTCTATGATACTATTTTCATTAAACATGTTCATAATTAAATGGTAGTTTATCTTATGTGTGGTAATATCAGGAATATTATAGACCTAATTCTAGATATAGAGAATAATGAGAGAAATGTGTGTGGTAATATCAGGAATATTATAAACCTAATTCTAGATACAGAGAATAATGAGAAATATGTGTGAAATGTTTAAGTTACAGATAGTAAGGTTGTGGTTTATAAAAGAGTACCTATGCACTCAGCACTAGGACTGAAGTCCCATTAGAAATGGGAAATTGATGTGTAAACTAAAAGAAAAGGGGAAAGTTTTGTAGAGAATATATGGGTAATAGAGATTTATGGTAACAAGAAATAATGCTTGTTGGATTCTTGTAACTCAACAAGCTAAAGCTTGACAAATAATGGAGGACTCATACATGGTTTGGATTTGGTTAATATATAGTCATAGGTAGTACAATCATAAGATTGTTAAACTTAAAGGAATATGTATGCCTAAGTTTGGTATAACTTTTTCTTAAGAGTGGTATATTCATCAATATAATGGTGATTAACATCCAAAGGTCACAAAATAAAATGCATGAAAAAAAGAATTACAGCACAATAGAAACAAACACAACAAGTCAGATGTTTAGTTTTCCATTCTTGTCCTTTCTAGCATTATGATTTTCGCATCATTTATTTTCTAGCATTTATTGTCCATTCTTGTCTAGTTTTGTCTAGTGGGCATTCTTAGCTTCCTCTCTACCAATGTTTTTGTTCTTCTTATCACACCGACAAAGGTAATAATTATGATTGTTCTTTGAATAGGAAAAAATAGATGAAATTCATTGTCAACTAGAGGAAACACAAAATGAGAATTGCATGGATGATATTTTGACTCAAATTTTAGATCCAATGAAACATGGTTGTGTACGAGGATTTCGCCTTAGTCCTCGTCCTTCAGATATCTGGAGTTCAACAATTCAAGCAGAAAATGATGAGTTGCGAAAGGAGAATTCTGAATTACGAGGTCGGTTAAACAATATGGAAGTTCAAATGAATGTTGTTTTGAAAAAGGTTGGATTAATGCCCATTGAACAGGTAACTATTTCATACCTTAAAAGAATGTAATTTATCTTCTTCTTCTTCTTTTCCAAATTATTCAAGATTAAAAGGGTTTGATGTATTGCTTGGCAGGGTCAGCGACAAGATCAAGGGAATGCATGACTTGTTTAAAATTGAATATGCAAAGAGAAGTCTACAATACTCAATAGGATGATTGCTTGAAATGTCACCTGAAGTAACATTTGTTTATTTTAATTGAACTTCTTTGTTATGGTAGTTGTACTTTCTTAGGTTTAGTTAAGTTGAAAATGCAAAACAAAGTGTAAGTATGTGACTTTTTACTATGATGATGATTGGATGTGTTAGACTCTTGTTTTTCTCTTATTTAGACTTTCTTATGAAAATTATATATTTTGAGATTATACTTAAATGTAAGTTGCCTTTTGTTAAGCTTTTGATATTGATTATGCGATGGTCTTGTTATTTTGTTTGTGATGGAGATTATTATAATATGTTTTCTCAGGACTTTTGTAAAATTTTCCATGAATAAATGAATTTGTTATATAACAAGAAGAATGACTTTTAGTAATGACTAATAGTTGTCACTAATCTTCAATCATTTGTAAAGTTTTTTAGTGACATGAAAAATATCACCAATAAATGATTGATTGTTGTCCACTTTTAGTGTCATATAATTGTTTCTAATACCATATTTAATGACCAATGACATTCGTTACTATAAGTGATTGTATTAGTGTCAAAAATCAATTATCACTAGTATTATATTAGTGTCGAAAAGTAATTGTCAATGGTATTCTATTAGTGACTAATCATGTTAGTCACTAAATTAAAGTGACGAAATGAAGTAGATAAAGGTGACAATTTCTTACTTCATTAGTGACATTATTGTGGCAAATATATTACTTATTAAAAAAATTTAGTAGCAAATAAATTATGACACTTAATTATATGTGACTAAAGAGAAGTAACCACTCCTTCATTAGTGGCAGCTCCGTTGCTGATAAATTTTTGTGATGGTTTATAATTTATTAGTGACATTTTCTCACTGTCACTGATTTTCCAGTTTTGTTGTAGTGAATCTAGATAGCTCCTAACTATTAAGTTAACTCTTGAGATTCTCAATTCAAAATTCCTTAACCTAATTGGCTAGATCAGTGGAGGAAAGTGGGGAACTCCTCATGCTTGAGCAACGGATCTAATTAAATAACCACTTACCTTTTAAGGGTTAGCCTTTTGAACCAATTTTCTAGACATTAAGTAGGAAAAGAATTTTAAATTTTGAGTCAGTCTTAGGCTCCCTTGTCCTATTAAACTCAAATCCTAGAGGTCAATATCGACTTGATTTTAATTAAGGCTTAGGTCAATGCTTGATACTTTCTTTTGTTGTTTGTGGGCTAAGGAAGGATGATGAAATCTCCACCTTGTCTTGTGCTATAGGTTTTTGTCCTTATGTACTTTAAAATGATATGCAACAAACAATTATACTTGAACAAGTTGTTCTTTCTACTAACTATATGCTTTAAAATACTAAAAATCAAGTAGGAGAACACATACCTTTTCCTCCCACAATTTACAAAAAAAAAAAATTATAAGAAATAAAAATGATCATCAATGCACACTATATGATGTATGTCCTTAAAAATAGGTTTCTATTTTGTCATGAAATATTTTTATTTGGTTCAAGTTGAGGATTGATTTTAAATTAGTATCTATCTACCAAAAATCTGCAGTGATCGACTAATGGACTCCGACTATATGCACTAAAGCTAAACATCGCTATTCATCTACACTGCTAAACATGTGAGTCACCTGGTACACACTCTACGAAAAAGCACACAAAAATCGAAATAAAACCTTTGATAGAATCAAACTAGATTTAAAATACTTTCCAAAATCATTTTATTTCCTTTTGAAAAACACCAATAGCATCAAAACCACCAACACCACAAAAACTTGGGGCCCATTGGCCAAAACTGCGACACCACATAAGCAAGAAAAACACTGAGCCATACAAGCACACCAAAAAAACACCTTAAGTTGTGTTGCACGGCGCCAAACAACCAACTCTAATCATAAGAAACTATCGAAGTCCACTGCAATACCACGAACAAGCCACCCTGTAAGGAGCAAGTCTATCACGAGTTCCTTTCACCTGAAGGATCCTCTAAAAGCTAACCACACACTAGGAAAGGCTGCTACCCTACACCTAGGTGAGCTATTGTCTCTCAAGACATCACTAAAAATGGGGCACATGCTCTACCTGCACTAGCTACACACCTGTAGAGTACGTCCTCTCGACGTCCACATCGCAGTGCCTGGAACAACCAAAATGTGATACCTCCAAGTTTAGATGGCACTCTAGGTCTCAACACCCTGAGCAACCGAAGTGCCATACCTCTAGGTACGGACGACACTTCAACCCGCGAACATCAGTCACGGTCTTGTGGACGACAATCCAAGAGTATTATACCTCTAGGATCCAAGAATGTCTGTAGCCTCTTGGTCTTTGACTTCAACTTAGGTGACGTACTCGACCATCCGAGAATGTCGTCATATTTCCTAGTCTAATTAACACGACCCTTCGATATCTTGGCCCACCACACCAAAAAACCATAGAAATTCTTTTAATAACATTATCACATTTCCTTAAAATTATTTTCAAAACATCTTTATATCATAAATTACCTACCAAACTAAATACACCATTCATCGACATTTACACTGATAAAAAAATTTGTTCAAAAGGCACCTAAATAGGGTTGGACTACTGCCAGACCTACCACCTACTTGCAGTTTGCGTCACCAATTCACACTTGAAGGTCACGCCACTCATTCACGTCTGTAGGTCGCACCTTGGCCCAAAAACTCAATAGAGAACTGAACACAAGAACCCAGAAAACAAAAATCTCAATCCTTCTCTACATCGAACCAAACTTGGCATGTGATATATCAAAATAAAGAGAATTAAGCATGCTATCATTTGATATCAAAATCACAAGGTTTCATGCCAAGCCTCGGGTGAACAGTATAAACCAAAACTAAATAATCACTACTAAAAATCTAATATTCACCCAAAAAACATGAAACCAATTCCAATGTGCTCAGATCATCACAAGGATCACAACCATATAAATTTCATGGGAAATGGAGAAGAAAATGGTGAGGTGTGCGCCTTTAAAGAGCTACACCACCACCACGAGTGTTGACAACCACCACCACACCAAAGCGCATCACGACCACTTGCTCAATACTGGGACGTCAATCAGAGCTCACCACCTCCACATGGGCATCGAGGGACGCTCGTCGTCGATCACACATACACACACACACACTCTCTCTCTCTCTCTCTCTCTCTCTCCTCCCCCTCATCCTCCTCCTCCTCTCTCTCTCTCTCTCTCTTGCACTAGATGAAGGGAGGAGGAGGAGAAGCTCAGAGGAGGAGGAAGAAAGAGAAAAAAGGAGGAGAAGATTCGAGAGAGAACGATTGCCACTACCTCACTATGCACAAGAAGTGGCAAGGAAAACATGAGGTGTGCTGCATACGCCTCTCCTTTCATAAGTGTAGGCTGGAGGTAAGTGGGCATGTGCAGACTGGTGGTTCAAGGGCGCATGCATCCAACTACATGTTTGCTGCTCAACTACCACTCAAGCACTAATCCAACAACCCACATGGCTACCAACTCCTTTGCCCCAGCCAATGCCATGCACACCCACCACTCACAACCACAGTGCCATACAAGAAGCCTAGCACATAACCAAAGCCTAAAGCACAAAATACTGAATTAAATCTGATATGGGCCTCGCACCGACCATTTGCGTTAGACACTCGCGTCGGTAACACCTGCTCATAGTAAAATTCACTAAACTAAATTAATTACAAAGCAATTGAATTTTCGGATGTTACACAATTGCCTTCAATACCTTTACCAACTAACTAAACATAACATCATTGCTTATAGACATTGAAAGTCATGTAAAATTTTATTTTACCTCATTTAATTTGTTTAAACCCCTAATAAGGTCTTTTTTATAACTACATATTCTCCTTGCAACTTCCTCTCAATTCTTCTACAATTATAAACCACCATTTAATTATTAAATACACTAAAAAAATTTAAAAAGGTAAGAATAATCAAAACAGATTATTAACCATGCATTACTAGAATATTTATTGACTACAAAAAATTACTAATAAAACCTCAAATTAAGAAATATTAGGTTTGGTTTAGTTATTTTCATGGGATTTGCAATAGAAATGTAGGGATTTTCTTTTAAAAGTATTTTGGTCAATAGTGAAGTAATTTTATTGTTTAATTTTAATTTTATGTATTTTACATCAAATTTATAAAGGATTTACTAATATTTGTCCTTAAATTGTGACACTTTTCTTTTCTATCATCATAATTTACCATTTAATGCATCATAATAACTAACTATTTTGAAGACATAATTTGATTTATTAACGTACTTAATTTGGGTTTATTACTAATTTGATTATCATATTATTTGTTAGTTGAAATGAGTTACATGTATATGAATGCTTTGGGCATAATATTAAACTAAATTAGTCTTAGTTTAGTATGTATGCCTGAATTGTATAGAGTTTTATTATTGGTTGTGATTTAATAATCATTTTTATTTTTCAATATGCTTAATCATTGAAATTTAGTATTATTTATGCATAATTTGTAAATTTTGGAGTGATTATGGTTAATCATTTCATTTTGTATTTTTTATATGCTTAAAAAATAAATAATTTTTGAATAATTCTTGATTTAGTTTATATGTTTAAATTAATGTAGACTTTCACTTATTGGTTATGTTATGGTTCAAATTTTATATTAATTTTTTTAGTATGTTTAATCATTGAATATCAATATTAAATTTGTATCATTTGTAATTTTGTAATGTGATTATTTGTTATTTTTTAATATGATTAATCAATAATTGATGATTTGTAGTATAAAAGAAAGAGAAGAAAATGAAAAATAATATGTAGTTGGAAATTATCTTGTTGTTGATTAAGTAATTTGTAAGAAGGTTAACATGATATTTTCCGGTTTCCCTATGTCTAAGTAGGACATTTGGAAGGCTCGAGGATTAGACCTGTCAAATAAATCGTATCGTGTACCTATCGTGTCGTATATAAACATATATACCATACATATATGTTAAACCTAAACACGACCCATTTAATTATCGTGTACCTAATATTAAATCCAAACACGAATTGTTTGTTAACGTGTATACACGACATGACCCGTTAAGTACACGTTTAAGTGAATCATGTCGTTTTGACACGATAACGATCTGATTGATACAATTACATGGTTACACGTTTAATACAAGATTACACGTTTAGTATACGTTTAACATTTACACGCAGAAAAATCAAAGACAAATCAATAAATCATGAAACCAATCATTCAACAATATTTCACAAGTTCCATATTTTCATATGTTAATATCATAAGTCTACAACATATCTGTAGACACCCCAATTTTGAGCTCATTTGGTAGCAGGCTCCTCCGATTGATGCTCGGGTCGTGACCACCAAAATCCTAGTCTACATAGGTCCCAATCAGATCCACACTAGCCCACCTGACTTAATAAAACACTACCCCATTAAAATCTACTAAAAAAAAAATAAAACACTTAATCCACTTAAAATCCAACAAAAACCCTAATCCACTTAAAACCCACTTAAATCAACCTAAAATCCAATAAAACCCTAATTAATCAAATTTTTAAACCCTAATCAAGTGAAAAGAAATTAAAATCCATT
>JAMKQA010047383.1:0-25708 GCA_024699735.1 Posidonia australis | reverse complement strand
TTTTGTCAATTATCGAATGCTTTACTATCAGTTTTTTCCTAATTCTTTTACTACATCATGTTTCTTGTGTTCTTTAGTATGCCAAAAATTTGTTTCATTGTCTCATGTGATCAAGAGAAGAGTTGACGTGCATGGCATTTATTTCAGACCTGATCTATACAAGTCGAGGGTTCTTGAGTTGAATGCTAGTGATGATCGTGGAATTAATGTGGTGCGTACAAAAATAAAGGATTTTGCTGCTGTTGCTGTTAGTTCTGGGCATCGTCAAGGGTATACTCTCTTAAATGGGCCAAAAATATTGTTTTTTTCTCTTCAATGTATTTGCCTGAGGCTTATTAGAACCTCTTTTACTTGTGAATTTTAGTGGCTATCCTTGCCCACCTTTCAAGATTATCATCTTAGACGAGGCTGACTCAATGACACAAGATGCTCAGGTGGGTCAGACCTATTTTGAATTCTTGACTGATGCAAATAATCTTTCATTGGCTTTCCTAGGGTAGCATATCAATCTTGCTAATGGTATCCATATTTTCCATCACAGAATGCCTTGCGACGGACAATGGAAACTTATTCAAAAGTAACTAGATTCTTTTTCATTTGCAATTACATCAGCAGGTATTTCTTGCACCATACCGAGTAACGTATACTTTATGTTATTTTATTCTATTTGTTTGCAAAGCTCAGTATTTATATATTTGCTTCTGAATAGGATTATAGAACCACTTGCATCTAGATGTGCGAAGTTCAGATTCAAGCCACTTCCTTATGAAATTATGAGCAACCGCATATTGCACGTTTGTAAAGAAGAGGGCCTTGAGTTGGATGATGAGGTGCTGGTTGAGTAGCTTCACGTTTGGTTTTCCTACGAACTTCTCAATTTTTGTGTAAGTTTCTTCATTTCATCACTGATTAACTCTACAGAACATGTTAATACATCTCTGCAGGCACTTTCAACTTTAGGCTCCATCTCTCAAGGTGATCTTCGACGAGCTATAACTTACTTGCAGGTTTGGCTCTTTTACACATGTACACATGATGATGATCATCATCGCCATCGTCATCGTCATCATCAAGCAAACAGTATCATAGTCCATTTTTTATTGGCTTTATTAAATTTCTTCATTAAATTATTGATATTGAAGGCATGCATGTTTTGGGTTTTCAGAGTGCAGCTCGATTGTTTGGTTCCTCTATTTCTGCCGAGAACCTGATTAGTGTCTCTGGGGTAATTTCATCTTTTCTCATGTTCACATTTTTCTTTGTTTGTTTTCTATTAACCATTGTAGACATGTACATATAACACAAATGAAAAAATTCCTTATGGGATTTCATCGTCATTTAAATAACAATGAAAGAATCATAGTCTCATCAATCTTAAAAAATGTCCATGGATGAAACATCTTGTGGCTCCTTATGCTCAATATGTGGTCTGAAGTGCCTATGTAGAGTAGATATGATATTTGTCCATTGATTGTCCAAATTCTTTTCATTTTTTTAAAAACTTTTGTTACTTTGCAAATGATCTTGCCCTTGGTTAGCATGACACTGCATCTTCAGACTGGTATGGTAGCTCAAATTGTAGTTGGGAACCAGTCGTATGGATCTCTTTCGTCTCGACCACTATATGGTAGAAGGTATTTTGATGTTAAAGTCAGTATATGAGTAGTAAGAGAGAGTAGATCTGGTTTGGAGATAGTGTGTAAGAACGTACACTAAAATAAATACAATATTTATAATTGCCTAGGGTAGGTGAAGTATTGTTTATCTTGACCAATAGGGTTTTGTTACGTATGTAGGTAGTTGAGACTTCAACGAACTTGTTTGCCTTAATCAATCGATCGGCTGTTCAATCACACAATATTTTTTCTCTTCATTGGATTGGATTAGTTGTTGGCTTTTGTTTGTTGGCCCGAGGTCTATAGTCAATCCTTACATAGGGACTCCTCCACTTTAAGTTGTTGGTAGGTCGCCCCAACATTCTTAAGATCAAATGACATCACCCTATAACATTATGTTCCCAGTTGATTATAAAAGACATCTAAATCTAGTAGTGCCTAAAGAAAGTGTCTATCATGCTAAGAAGTAAGAAGCTTGTTGCTTGATGTATCGTCCACTAGTTGATCAATGCTTGGCAAGGGAAAGTTGTAGTTTGGATAACACTTGTTTAAGTTCATGAAGTCAACGCACATTTGCCATTTATTACTTGGCTTTCACAAAAGGACCAGATTAGTTAACCATTCTAGGTAATGTACCTCCCAAATGAATTTGATGTTGAGGAGTCGATCAACCTCGTTTGATGCAGCCTCCTGTTTCTCAACCGCCTATGTGCATTTCTTTTGTATTTGGGTTGAGCGACTAAGTCTACATTCAAATCATAGATGTCAACCCTAGGGATAGGGGTGCCAACGGGTTGGGTTAGGGGTCAACCCGTAACTTAACTCTTTTTATCCAAATGGGTTACTGATTGGGTTATGACCCCTTTTTTTTGACCCTTGACCCGTAACCCAAATCTATCCATTTTACCTTAATGGGTTGGGTCGGGTTAACGGGTCAAATAGGTTATTATACAATAAATCAACATATGTATATTTATGATGAATCAAAGTGTATGTAAACATGTATTATAAATTACAAAATAAACACAATAAGCATAATCATCAATCCACATAAATAAAATCAAATAAATATAGTTTACAAGACTAATAGTCTAACAATTTCAACATTAATGATCTATACCAATAAAATCAAATAAATGTTCTACAAGTTATTGTCATAAACGACCCACGTGGATAATTAATAGTTTAAATCTTTAATATTCTCCATGATGCAAAAAAAGTCTTCTATCCTACAAAGTAAATAATACATGTTAAATTAATATTGATACTTTAATGACAATAGATATGGAAACACATATTTGGAACAATGAATAACATCTAAAGGGTTAATGAGTTGGGTGATATGCTCAATCTATGTTCTAATCTATTAGTGGTCTGGGTTAAAGGGTTATGTGTCAATGGATCCAATCGGATCTAAAATTTCAATCCGTATCTTAAAATAATGGATTAGGTCAAATAGGTTAACGGATTTGATTTGATGTATTGATGGCCTTACCTAGGGTTTACAGCCATTGAATCAGTTGTACATCATGCAAAGACATCAGCATTCTCTTGCAAGGTTTGAATCAGTGCTTGAGTGCTTCCCAAGCCTCAGCTGGTAATGAGCAGCTTCTCCGTAAGATCCTAGGGTGGTTGGTCCTCTTCAACTGAATTTCTTTTGTCTCCTTGATTGGCTTTGTCCTTGGATTTTGTGGCCCTGTGTCCACTGCCTCTGTTGCCAATTCATGCTTGACCAATTCTTAGACCTTGATATAAGTTTGGTCTAGTAAATGGAAACTAACCACTGGTCTAATCCAGTAAAGAGAAAGAAAATTATGTATCCAAACGATCGATCAATCGATTAACGTAAATATGTTTGTTGAAATCTCAATTATCTACATGTGTAGTAGAATCTTATTAATTAAGGTAAACAATGCTTCACTTATCCCCATGTAGTTATAAATACTACATTTATTTTGATGTGAAGGTACGTTTTACACACTATCTTTAAATCTAATTTACCGTCTCTTATTGATCATATCTTGACTTTAGCATTGGAGTGTCTTTAGCTACACAGCGGCTGAAGTCATGTAACATTGGTTTGTGTTTCGGTTTTCAAGACCAAACAGAAGAGATCTGTTCGACCGGTTCAGTCCTGTAACACTGTGCAGTGTCATGTTGTTTGAGGGCAAGATCAGCAAACAAGATAGAATTGATGAAACAAGCCGCTGCTGCCCAGGTATCAGAAGCTCTAGAGCATTAGAAGCACATTGCTAGAGCGTAGAGTAAATTCTTCAAACTGGCTAATGTGAATTGAATCGTATTGCATTTGATTTCTGTAAAAGAAATTGTTTTGGTTATTTGAAAAAATTAGAAACACAAACTGCAAGAAACAAGTGGCTCTTGGTCAGAAAGGTCCCAGTTGAACTGAAAGAGGGGTCTATAACCTTAACCTTTTATCGTGTGTGTGTATAACCCAGTCTTTAGCCACATTTTAACTATTTGTGAACATGTCATTGTTGTTGATTAAAATTTCCGTCTCTTTTTACACATTAGATCGGTATATATTTGTTTTCCTTATATTTACTCTCTCTAAGAATTCTGTGAACAGAATGTGAATAGAACATTGGATCAATTTTGTTTGAGTAAAATTTCTAATTTTCTATGCATTGTTTGTGTAAATAATAAAATTCATTACCAGATCAATTGGGTTCCAAATTCCAATCATAGAAATGGTTTGCAATTTTATAACTAAAATAATGTGGTTGTGTTTGTAGTTTTGCCTCAAATAGGACCAAATTAAACTCTTTGCACCCTTTTTTCTTCTCCTAGACGTGCGTTAACCTTTGCGATGACTTGGTTGGGAAACAGTCATCAATCGTTTCCAATCAATGTACATTTTTCATCACTACCTATGTCATGGCAGATGATGCTAACTATGTGATCAATGCTTAGATGCATGAAAACAATCATGACCTCAGGTCCATGATTACAAAGTCCTTTATTTGCTCCCATGTCCAAAATATCAAGAATACTATTTTTTTAATCAGAAGAAGTGTTATGTTACTTAAAGATTCATGCAGGATCTGTCTTAAACTCTTAATGCTTTTATTAATTGTAAAACTACAAGCACTCTAATATATTTTCTTTAGTTACCAGGTTATTCCTGTGGATGTTGTTCAGTCACTTTTTAGAGCATGTAAATCCGGTGATTTTGACAAGGCTGATGCAGAGGTTGAAAATATAATTGCAGAGGGTTATCCAGTTTCACAAATGCTCTCTCAGGTTTAAGAAAAAGCGATGCCTCTAACAATTATTCTTATTCTTGTAAGAACATTTTTTGTGGAGGTTCTTCTGAACATGCTGCTGACTGAAGGTTTCTATTGCAGTTGTTTGAGATTATTGTTGCCGCAGAAGATGTCTCTGATGAACAAAAAGCCAGAATCTGTAAGAGAATAGCTGAAGCTGATAAGGTTGGTGTACTACAATTATTTTCTGCATGCTATTCAGCATCAGCTTTTGCACTTTGCTGGAGCCAGCTTCAGACCAGCACAGCTGGATTTTTTTCCCCAGCTGCCGTGTGGTTGGCAAGAGCAAAGATTTGCTCTGCAGTATCTTGTTGTTTTCCCAGCTCCATTATATGCAGATCTTGTTTTCTTGACTTAAATCTTTTCTTCACACTTAAAAAGCTGAAATTCCAGTACATCAACTATTGTTTTCTTTGCAGTGCCTAATTGATGGAGCTGACGAATATTTGCAGCTACTGGACGTTGCCAGCCATGCCATGCGTGCTCTATGTAATATGACTCAGGAGATGTGTTTTGATTAAGTTCATGAACGATATTACAATTTGGGCAGTTGGCTGTTTCTTATTGGTGGTTTTAATGCTTGCTGTTAGCTTGAAGAAAATATTTGAATCGCTGATGGATGGTTCCGATATTTTCCTTGTTTTTGCACGAGAATGTTTAACTTCGTTAGGCAAATGTTCGTCATAATTCTCTCCGACATTTTCTTCACCTGTTCCCCCGCATTGCAGTATCCCTTGCAGGCTCATGGTAGATTTTCTGCCCATTATGTTCACAAGTTGTACCTCACCATACTTTAGGTTGTGCGTCACGTGTGTGGCTCTCTCGTTTATTCTCAATCCAACAACTCCATCGAACTTGGTGTGATTTGTTATTTGATGGCCTCTTTTGTTCTCCAATTCCTACTTTCTGGGGACCAGCTCATATGGGGAAGCCGAAAGATGGGTAAATGATGGTGGTTCGAGAAGTTGGAACTAAACAAGTTTTGGTTTCGTAACGTCCTCAGTGGTTCACTTCCCCAGCTCTTTGGCTTGTCATCCATTGATGCTTTGCCAGAATTCAGTTTGGTAGACTGATAGAGATTGGTTGGAATTGTTTTTTTTTTTGTTATCGGTTTAGGTGAATTTTTATGTATGTCTCAGCAATCGAATCTGAGTTTAAAGTTCCAACTGTTGTAATAAATTAGCCAATGAAATAATGTCATGTGTACAAGTCGTTTCTTTGATTCCTGTTAGTCTTCGTCTTCCTCTTCTCTTTTCAAATCCTTATTCTTGTGGAGAATTAAGGAGAAATAAATGAAAGAAAATGAAAGGAAAGAAAAGGAAAGAAAAGAAAAAGAAAATAGAGATATGCACTTGAAATGGAGAAAAATTTGTATTTGTTGATCAAGTCCAAGTACATCTTATGTACACACATATACGTGTGAAGTTTACATGTACTAATAGAAGCACAGATGGTCGGAAAATCATATCAAAATATTATGATTGTTTATTAAATAATTATTTACTCAAATATTATAATATTTATGGTTTTATAGTATTTGTGGATAATCCGTAGGCATTTATGTGGCATTCTCAGAAGGTAAAGTAAGACTGCAACTTTTGGATTCACCCAAACTTATGATCACGGAGATGTAGTAGTCAACAGTATGTTGAGCAAAAAATAATGTTATTAGTCGGACCCCTATAGAATTTCCAATAGTGAGGCGAAACGCGTACGAAAGTTGGAGATTTATTTGGTTAACCATTTGTTTCCATATGACATAGATTTCAAATTTTGTATGGATTGGACGGTTGGACTGGTAGAATTAATTACTGTTGTTGAGACGCTAAAGAGGAAGAAGAGAACGCGGCATCAAGGTGCTAATTCCATTCTCTACTTCTTGTTGTCGGTAGAAGAGTTGTTCTTCTTTAACCGAAAGCTTGAGTTCCATCTGATATTCTGTTCCCACCAGCACGACTTGATTTAAACAAGTAAAAGGTTGAGTTGACTTGCAAAGTAAAGAATAGTTGTAGTATCGAGTTGACTTGCAAAGTGAAAAAATAATTTTAGTATTCGTGTTGTGATCTTGTGCGTCATCAAAACTTCTAAAACAGATAACGATAGTATTTGGTTTGAAGTGGTGGTAAATGTTTTTTTGATTTGGTTTGTCCGTACCTCACTTTTGAAGAAGATGGTAAAGGATGTCATTACCAAACTGTCATGTGATTCGTGAACAACATAAAAGCTACGAGTGGTGTAATCATAGTTCATGTTTAAACAAACAACTCGAAGTAGTCTAGTTGGTTAGAAGTTATGGTTCCCTAACTTCGGACCCAAGTTTGAAATTATTATTTCAAAAAACTAAAATCAAGTTTAAACATTCATAATCATACCATCTCTTATCATCTCACCATCCTCATCTCGCAGGTGTTCTTCGTACACCTGCGAGAATCTTAGACTTTCTGATACTATAAGATTTGTGGAAAAGGAAATCAAGGTAAAAAACATTTCACTCGCAAAATTTTAAAAAATGTTGGTGATTTTTGATTGCTTAGAACAAGATGATCTGGGATCTAGTATTGGAAATTTGTCTTCATCTCAGTCGACAATACCTATCCATGTATCAGGTACCTCTCCCTTAATCTCTGATAATACTCATGTTCCAAATATTCTCTCTAGTCCAGATACTGTTTCTGCTTCTTCATCATGCTGCTTAGAGGACTTCTCAAATAAAGATTTAGTAAATGATGCTTTATCTTGGGACTTTTATGATTATTTTCGCAATTTTTGTAACAATAGTGGTATTAATTTGCAATCCTTGAATGAAACTAAAGAATTTTTAAATTCAGTAAGATTAGATCAAGGATTAGCTCCTGTAAACTTAGATGATATAGCTAACATTGTGGAAAATTTTGCATCTCTGCGTTTGTCCTCCTATTCTTCATGATTTTTGCTACATGGAATATAAGGAATCTTGGAAACAATGGGAAAAAAAGGACTGTTAGAAATTTTATTAAAATGAGTAAATGTGATATAATCATCCTGAGTGAAACTAAAAAAGAAAATTATACCCAAACTTTACTTAGGACCTTGGGAGGGGGTAAAATAAGTAAATAGACACATCTGCCCTCACTTGTGGCATCTAGGGGTATTTTAATTGGTTGGGATGAAAAACTCTTTGGAATATCATCTACTTGCCTGGTTACTTATAGCCTTTCAATAAAATTCAAAAATTATATGGATGAATTGGAATGATGGCTCACTAGGGTCTATGGACCCTGTGAACTTAGGCTTAAACAAGCTTTCCTAATTGAACTAGACGATTTGAGTAATTTGGTGAATGATAATTGGGTGATTGGGGGGATTTCAATATTACCAAATACTCTTATGAACACTCATCAAATTCTGGTTTATCCCTTTTTATGTTAAAATTTAATGATTTCATTGACGCCAACCTTCTAATTGATTTTTCTCCGAACAACTGTCAATAGACCTGGTCTAATTTTCAAACCCAACCAACGATGTTTAAATTGGACAGATTCCTAGTTTCTCCCACTTGGTCAAACTTTTACCCTAACTCCTTATGTGCTGGTAAGGCCAAAGTTGTTTCTGACCATATTCCAATTACACTTGACACTAAACCTAGGGACTGGGGGCCTACCCCTTTTAAATTTTATAAGTCCTAGTTATGCATACAAGGATTTCATAACTTTATCATTAATTGTTGGACAAAATCAGCCAAAGATTTCAGTTTAGACTTTTCTCTAGCAAATTTTGCCTTTAGACTCAAAAACCTTAAGAAACATATCAGGACTTGGGTCACTCCCATTAGAGAAGAGAGAAGAAAGAGATTAACATCCATTGAATCAAAAATCACATATATAGATCATATGTCTGAATCTTATGCATTAGATATTGACACACTAGAACTTAAGAAAAAACTTAGAGATGAACACCACAACCTTCTTCTAGAACAAGAAGTCAACTGGAGACAAAAATCTAGAGTCCAGTGGCTTAAGGAAGGTCACCTAAATACAACATTCTTTCATAATATGGTTAAGTGTCGTAGAAGATTCAACACTTTCTCCTCTCTTAAGGTCAATGACACCATCCTGACTTCTCCTTCTCTAATCTGTCTTGAGCTTGAAAAATACTTCACTCAACAATTCAACAAAAAGATAAGGTTCATGGGCTCTCTGAACTGGGACTCCCTGCTTCCAATAAAAATCCTTAATCTTGATCTTCTTGAGAAAGAATTTATTTTAGCAGAAATCAAAAAAAGAGTCTTTGACCTTCCAGGAGACAAATCTCTTGGCCCAGATGGACTCCCCGTAATAGTTTTCCAAGAGTTTTGGGAAACTCTGAAATCTGATTTGTTGGAAATCTTTCAAAAACTCTTCCTCTTACTAGACCCTGATTTCCTTATATCAATAAATCAAACTTTTATCACTTTAATTCTAAAACAGGAAGGTGCCCAATGTATTAAAGATTATAGGCCAATCAGTCTGCTCAATAGCACTTACAAAATCATTACTAAATGTTTGGCTACTAGACTTACTCCTGTCCTTAATGATATTATTGACGATTCCCAATGTGCCTTCCTTTCTGGAAGATACATTGGTGATTGCTTTCTAGTTGTACAAGAAACCTTAAATAACAAGAAAGTTGCCAATATTCCTGGATTTATCCTTAAACTTGACTTTGAGAAAACATTTGATAATGTTAACGGGGACTTCTTACTCAATTCACTTAAGGAACTTGATTGTGGTAACAAATGGATTTCTTGGATTACTATGTGTATCTCTTCAGCTAAGTTTTCCATCCTTGCAAATGGGTCCCCTAAGGGATATTTTAATGCTTCTAATGGATTTCGGTAAGGCGATCCCATTTTCCCTCTCCTATTTATTGTAGTTTCCCATATTCTAACTAGAATGTTAACTCTAGCTACAGATATATCTGGGATCCAATTTCCAAATGAGGGACCAAATGTGATTAATATTCAATATGCCGATGACACCGTTCTCTTTCTTTCTTCTGTAGAAGTAATATGGTGAATATTAAAAGAATATTATGCTGTTTTCAGACTTGTTCTAAACTTAAGATAAGCTTCCAAAAATCTTCCCTCACTGGTGTTGGTGTTTTTGGGACATCACTGAAATACTGTTGTGACATTCTAGGATGTCAAGCAGTAGATTTGCCCATTACTTATCTTAGACTCCCTTTGCATCATAGAAAAGCTACATATAAGGACTGGACACCAGTCATTGAGAAGATTTCAAACAAGCTATCATCTTGGAAGGGAAAGTTTATTTCTTTGGGTGGAAGATTAACCATTGTTAACTCTGTTTTATCTGCTATTCCAACTTATTACCTATCTGTATTGTATCTTCCTTCAAAAGTTGAATATGAAATTGACCGATTTAAGAGTAGATTTCTTTGGAAATCTGCCTCCCCCAATAATAAGGGATATCATCTAGTTAAATGGACTGTTTTATGTCGGCCTAAGCAACATAAAGGTTGGGACATCATCAATTTTAGAAATTTTAGTTTGGCTCTTAAAAGCAAGCTTCTATGGCAACTGTTGTCTTGTACACCCAATTTGAAATGGCCTACTTTGTTAAAAGTCAGATACTTCTTTCGTTCTTGGCTAGGAGCTATTCTTAACACCTCAGAAGGAAAGTACTCTCCAATTTGGCAAGAATTAAAAGTCTGTTTTAATATCATTAACTGTTTCTCTAGATATGAAGTTTGTAATGGTGAGAATACAATTTTTTGGGAAAATAAATGGAAAGATGGGGCTCCACTGAAACTTAAATTTCCTAAGTTATATAATCTTGCTAAACATAAAAAAGTATCTGTTAAGAAGATAATTGAGCTATATAAGGCTGATTACCAGGTTTTATTTACTTTCAATTACAATTCCGAGCTTCTTGGTGATTTACATGCTATCCAATCACAAGTAGACCAGCTTGCTGAATGGGCTTCAGCTGCAAATGGATATGAAAAAATATATTGGAACCCAACTGCTAATTCTATATTCTCTGTTAATTCATGTTATAAAGTTATCAATGATGGTGGCATCAAATTTCATTTATACAAGAAGATATGGAAGGCCTAGGTGCCATTTAAGATTAAACTCTTTACTTGGCTGTCGATTTCAAATAAGATTCTAACTAGAGAAAATCTGAGGAAAAAATGATAGAATGGGCAGGACTTATGTATTATGTGTAAAACTTATTGTGAAACTGCTTCTCATCTCTTTATACATTGCTCTTTTGCGACATCAATATGGAATTTTTTTACTAACAGTCCTTTGTATCTAATTTTCTGTCATATTGAGGACTTGTTTGGATATAGACCTACAAGTATCTTTGACTTATCTGAAATTGGGTGAAATATTTTAATTCCTGCTGTGGTTTGGAGTATATGGAAGGAAAGAAATAATAGAACTTTCCGTAATAAGACAACATATTGTAAGTCTGTTACATTTGATATTATTTCTATCATGTATTATTGGATAGAAAATTTGGGTTCAGGTTTTGAAAGAGAAGTGTTACTTCACTTAGTTACAAACAAGCAAAATTCATGGACCATTGACCAAACACACAATACAACTTATTCTATCAGCAATCTGGTGCCTCCTCCTCCTCCTCCTGCCTCTGTTGAGCTGCCCTCCTTAATTCATACTTCCAATGAAGACACCATTGATTGATTAATTTCTTCTTAATCACAATATGTTGACTACTTTTGAACTGGAGTTGTAATTTTGTTAAACTTCTTGGATGACTTCCGACTCCGAATTTTGAGAGTGGTTGGGTTTTGTTTTGGGGTTTTTCTATGTCCCTTAGATCATGTAATATTTTGGACATACTTTTGTTTTCTTGGTGGTGGTTTCATAACTAAGAATTTAATATAACGTCCTTATTCGTTATCAAAAAAAACATTCATAATAAGTAAATACAGTATTTTTTTTAATTTTATTGTATCTTTCAATTCTACTCTGTAGGATTCACATATTCCAACGAACATTTTAATCCTATTATATAGTGTCTACTTATTTTATTCCATGAATATTGAATAACTACATTTTCAGTTTTCATTTCAAGTGGGTTTTTAAATTTATTTTGTTCCTTTTTAGTTTTGCAAAATTAATGCTTTTTCCTGTGTCATGTGTGTGTGTGTGTGAGAGAGAGAGTAAGACCTGATTCTATTGCAATCTATTTTTTTTGTATTTTTTATTTATAAAAAATACTTTTATGCATTAAGTTATCATCTATGCTATTGTGATTCCATTACATTGGACAATTATTCCTAATTTTATTATTTTACCATATTCGTTATTTAGACATTTTCATCTCTCCTTATCTATACATTCTTTACTATTCCTTATTTATTTATCTATCTACTATATAATATTTGTTTAGAAAATAAAAAGAAATGATATATCCTAAAAGCAGTGAAGGACCATATTTTTCTCCTGTAACATTTTTTTAATACTACATAAATAGATAGTTCGTCCAAATATTGGATTCAGTATAAACTTTTTTAAGGGGACATTTTTTATGTAGGTGCCTACATATAAGGAGTATGTAGGCAACTTTTTATTTTTCATAAAGACATAAGGAAAAAGAAATAACCGTATAGATATACTTATTAGATATCCATAAATACATAGTGAAATTTTCATTTAAATTAAACAACTATTGATTCTTGATTTAAAGGTCTTAACATTCAACATATTTTGTTAAATTCTAACCGTTAAATTTTAGATTAAAAAGTAATAGTGAATATAATTTAAATTAGGATGAAACCATAACACATAGTAGATTATATTATAGATTAACTAATTATATAATCAGATTTTATTTTAAAAAACGAAAAACTAAAATAAATGGGATAGAAAATTTTCTTATAGTCACCTACACAAACCATTTCTGCTTTTTTAATATCATGTATATTACATGTTTCTATATTTCTATGTTTTTTTTCCATGCGTAATCAGGTGTTTTTGCATGTAAACTACTAATTCTCAAACAGATAATATTGTACTAATTCTCAAACATATATGTTCGACCAGGATTTATCATACACGTGAACTATTAAGTAAAAAAGGAACACAAAGATTGGTCTAGCTCTAACTAGATCTGGTTCTCTCTTCTTTGTAAGTTGAAACCTTTATATGATCTGCTTATAAATCTGGCTGTTGGACTCGGCGTTCTTTCTAACGTACAAGCGATGGAGGAACAAGAAGATATGGTTGAGGAGAAAAGGATTTTCTTGATGAGCAAGAGGAATACCAAGAACAATTCTACCAGAGATTGGGCTCATGATATCCCCGACCTTGCTCTCCTCTCCATCATAGAAAGGCTCACCAATCCCGTCGACTTCCGGTCCTTCTCCGCGGTCTGCAAGTCGTGGAGGTACTTCGCCTCCGACGCCACCATCCGCAGCTCCTTCCTCGCGTCTCTACCGCCCATGCTTTACCGGGAGGAAGAGGACGATGGCTGCTTCATCTACGACTTGGTGGGAAAGACAAGGTTTCGCATTTCTACCAACCTACCTTCCATGCACAACCACAGGCACTTGTTCGGCGTCTCTCATGGCCATCTCATCTTCGCCGAGAACGACGGGTTCTGTGTACCCTACGAGTTGGTTCTTGTGAATTCTTTCACCGGAGCCGAAACACGTGGGTTCCCGAGAACGCGCGTAAGAGAGAAGAAGTATTACTTCAACGCGTTGTTGACGTTGCCGCCATCTTCGCCAGATTGCGTGCTCATGTTGTACCCGTGGGGGGAAGGCTACGTCAGGTACTGCCGGCGGGGCGACAGGTGTTGGGGCAGAATTCCTACCAGGGAGGTGATGGAGGCCAATGCATGTGTTCCTGATGATGGTGGTGGGGTTTGGGTGGTCAGCAAGGCTGGAAGGCTCTTGCGGATTGCGTTCTCACCGGAGCCGATGGTGGTGGTCCTTTTGGATGTGAACGTTCTGCTCCTTTGTTGGCGGGAGCCGTTTGAAACGAAGCGTTTCCTGGTCAAGAACAGCAGCGGCGAGTTGTTAACCGTTGTTTCTGGTGTTTACAGGGAGAGTTTGCTCCTGCAGGTAGACTTGTACCGATTGGATTCTCTTCGGGGAGAATGGGCGAGGGTGGAGAGCTTGGGGGAGCACTCGCTGTTCTTGGACTGTGGAAGATGCTACTTCGTCGGCAATCCGAAGAGACGGGGACTTCTTGCCGATTGCGTCTACTTCTGCGAGGGTGACTGGGGAGCAGTCGTCGTTCTTCATATGAAGGATAAGATGGTGGAGTGCATGTCGTACCCGGAGGCTATCCCTTTTCTCTACGAGCAGAATTGCTACTGGATTCTACCAGCCTCGTGCTAAGGCAAGAGTGATCACATCATACCATTCTTTGTTCAAACAGACAAGTAGTGGTTCGCTTTCCATGGGAGCTCGTTTATTAAAACTTTCATTTTTTTTTTTTTTTTTTTGGGTTGTGTTCTTAAGGCTATCGCGACAGATGTTTGCTGCTTTTGAAATCTTGGAATGTTAATCATGAAGGGTATATTTTCATGGTGGAAATTTCATGTTTCTCTCGGTTGCTATAAGATGGTTATCTTTACCTTTTGTTGTAAGAAAACGTTAACAGTTAGCTCCTACAACATTAGTTATCTTCTGCCTACTTGGAAGTCTAAAGTTTGAAATTTGTCCGGAATTGAGATCTAATTGCAGGGATGGTAGTGCAAATATATATTACGATTGACCTCTGACCAAGCCAAAATGCAAATTACAGCAGAAATACCCTTGTTTGATCTGTTGATCATAATGCCCAAGTTGTCTGCAACCTCCAATTAGTAAATCAAGCAGCTGAAATTTCAAGCTTCAATTTCTGAAGTGCCTTAACTGTCAGGTATGCGACTGTCTGTTACCATTGATGCTAATGCTTGGCACTAGCAATGGTATGGGCTACTAATGCCAATCTGCATTCATAATCCAAATATCTTCAGTTTTGTTTGTTTTACTTTTATAACGCAAATGGCCATCTCTATTAAAAGTTAGATATAGCTCTAGGTACTGGCCAGAGGTTCTTCTTAACTCTTCCAGAGGCAGATCCTCACTTATATGGCAGCAGCTTAAAGTCTGCTTTCCTCTAGTTAATTGTTTCCGTACTATTGAAGTTGACAATGGAGAACACACTATTTTCTAGGAGAATAAATGGAGGGATGACACCCCCTTAAAGTATCTATATCCAGAGTTATACTCATTTGCTAAACTCAAACATGCTTCTGTTAAGAGAGTACTTGACCAATTTTGGGGGGATTTTCAGGACCTATTTCATATCAATCATATCTCTGTGTCTTCTGTTAACTTGCTTTTAGCTCAAAGGCAAGCAGATATGCTTGTTGAATTCATGCTTGGGATTAATTTAGGATTGAGTGCTAATAAAATTCTATGGAACCCAAATACCATCCACACTTTCATTGTGAACTCATGTTATAAACTTATAAATGATGGTGGTCTCAGATTTTCCCTGTATGTGAAAATATAGAAGGCTTGGGTGCCATTGAAAGTTAAACTTTTCACTTGGTTATTAGTTTCTAACAGGATCCTAACTAGAGAAAATTTGAGGAAAAAAGGATGGAATGGGCAGGATCTATGTACTATGTGTTGTACTTATTAGGAAACCACTACTCATCTGTTTATTCATTGCCTATTTGCTACAACTATCTGGAAATTCTTTATCTGTGGTCCTTTATTCCCTGTTTTTGGTAATGTAGAAGATATGCTTCGATATAAATCTGAATGCTTCTTTGATTTGTCTGATTTTGGGTGACATGTTCTTATCCCTTATGTGGCTTGGTGTATTTGGAAAGAAAGAAATAATAGAATTTTTCGCAATGTCTCCACCTCTGACAAATCCATTATATTCAATGCTATCTCTCTAATGCATTCCTGGCTAGACATTCTGGGCACAGGTTTTGAAAAAGAGGATTTGCTCCACTCCGTCTCAGTTATGCAATGTTCCTGGAATAGGGGCCAGCCAAGTGCTGAACCAGAAGT
Source organism: Posidonia australis (assembly GCA_024699735.1). Classification (NCBI taxonomy): domain Eukaryota; kingdom Viridiplantae; phylum Streptophyta; class Magnoliopsida; order Alismatales; family Posidoniaceae; genus Posidonia; species Posidonia australis. Next base: position 9,771 of record JAMKQA010047383.1, on the reverse strand, counting down.
CCTATCTGCCAATCTCCAAATGCATCCTCCTCCTCCTACTGCTAACCCACCTGCTACATCTCCTGCTGAGCTTCATTCTTCTGTGCACAATTCCAGTGATGATAATACTGTTTGATTAAATTCTTCTTAATCAGTTTTTGCTCGAATATGGAGTTGTAAATTTTGAAACTGTTTCGATACTTTTCACCCTATGTGTGGATGATTCTGTTCTCAAATATCGTCTTTCTAGTTTCTGTAATTTTGGACTATACTTGTTCCTGGTTTCTTTGTTGCCAGGAACTTAATATAATGCTACTAACGTTGTCAAAAAAAAAACTTTTATAATGCAAATGGTGTAAGAATGTAGAGATACATCACTTACTTATGAAATACAAGGATACATATAGAGTTTTGACAATAACTAGGGATATATACATAAAGAACTAAATTTACTATTATATGCATATTCTTGAATTTTTTTTATAATTAAAATATGGCTACATGAAACTTATTCAAAACCATGCTTATGGTCACGTGGCAGTAGTGGCTTCAAACCAATATGATTGTCAATGATTTAAAAAAAAATGAAAGGTAAAAAAATGAAGACAACAATTGTATTGTAGAGTACTACAAATTAAATTTGCATCATCATTATCGAGTTCAATTAAGAAAAATAACAACTATGTGCATTATGATTTCATGTGAACTTGACATTTATTGTGCCGATTTCATCAAAATTCAAGCACTTTCAATTTCGAATTTCACTTTTGTTTTTTATTTAAAAACTGTCGACAACCTTAGCAGGACGATCACGATGTGGTTGTGAGGCCTAATTTTGAAAAAAAAAAACTTGAGAAAAAAAAAAGCTTGTGATTTGGTTTTATTGTAATCTAAGACTCTATTTTTCTTCATGATATTTAGGCCATCACTTTTTACACTCAGAGTTACTTATTTTCCACCCTCCCGTACTCATTGTTTTTTTTCCTTCCTCCAGTACTCCTAGGGTTTTTTTTTAACAAAGTTCTGCATTCTATAAGATTCAAACGGGTAATTTCCTAACTAGAGTGATAATTACGTATCGAACGAATACTAGCAAAAAAGTAGCTTTTACCAAGGATTGGAATCCTCGATAATACTTTATACTTGTTAGCCCAACAATTAAAAAACCACCAGTCATTTTTTTCTCGACAGTGTCTTCACCTGTTGGCCGTAGTATCGTTAGGAATAAATACATAACACTTGTAGCATAATTCACAAAAGAAAGTGTTACACTCACTCAATGCAAGACCAACTGACTTTAAAATAGATTTTCTAATGACAAATGGTAACATATGCTACATTAAAATATAACAATGATGGCTATTCATCCCTGTAATTTTGTGTTCTTGTATATTATTTTTTTTTAGAAAAATTTGAGGAGAACCTAATTTGAAGTTTTAGAATTTTCAAAACTTTTAGAAACTACTCATTCTCTTTCTTACTCATGTTATAAGAAGCATGCGAAATATCAACTTCTTCAACCTTCTTTTTTTGAGGGTTTCAGATGTAAGGTTTCCTAATAATTAATTTTTCCATATCCATGTATGTTTTGATATTAGCTTTGCTTCTACCATTCCTTTGCAAAAGAGTATTCAAAATGTTATCACATACATTCTTTTCGATGTGCATTACATTTATATGGAAGTTGAAAGAATATGTTATTTTTTGTCCCACCCATCTGGCATTCACCCCTATTCTTTCTGTGGATCCATACCTTGATCTATGTTAGTTATATCAACAACATTTTCCTCGTCTTCATTCCACATGTTCATCACATCTATTCCTGACAATGGCTTTGGTGGTGGTTGGTCCTCTTGTTCACCATCAAAGTTTATTCTATTAATCCTCCAAGGGTGATCCATTGGTAGAAAGCAACGATGTTTAAGGTAAACACATTTCCTACAACAAGGGAGATAGATAGATCCATAATTCACATGACAACTAGGACATGCTTTATACCCTTTTGTGCTCCACCTTAATAGCATATCCAAGAAAATTACTAATTGTTCATAAAATTGCAGCACACATAATAAAAGTCTCCCTATTGTCTACTTCATATGTTTCCACGCCTTCTGACCAATGTATTTTCGATTCATCAATCAACAGCTCTAGAAAAACATCAATCTTATTTCCAAGTGACTTAGGACCATTAATTAAAAGGGACATCATAAAATAAGATTGATCAAATGCAAGTCACTATGGTAACTTGTATAATTTTAAAACCACAGGTCATGTGCTTCAGCTAGCTCCTTTTGCCACATTAAATGGACTAAATCCTTCACTTGCCAACCCAAGCTTGACACTACGAGGATCGTTGCTAAACAATGAATGTCTCGTATCAAAGTCTTTTCAAGCTTTAGAGTCTCTAGAATGACTCATTTTTCTATTACTCTTGGAAGGAGAAGTATAATGCTATTTCATTAAGTTTGCTGGTTTACTAGTCATGAATAATCTTTGCAACTTTGGTATCAATGGAAAGTGGCATGATACTTTGAGGGGCACATCCTTCCCTATCTTCATTTTTTTCACTTTCTATCTTGAAGCATGACAATCTCAACATTTATTTAGATTTTTGTGATTACCTCTGAATAACACACAACTTTATCGACATGCATTTATCTTTATGTATTCCAAACTAAAGTGAACCATCATTTTCTCTGTTTCATACCAACTCTTTAGAAGCTTGTTCTCATCAGGTAATGTATTTTTAAACAACTACAAGAACACAGAGAAAGCTTTGTTTGTTACTTCGTTCATGCATTTGATTTGAAACATTTGAACAATGAATGAAAGTTTTGAGAATTTAAGATAACCTAGATACAATGGTTTTTTGATATTTTGCATTAGTTTTTCAAACTTCTTAAAATCCTGACCTCATCCATGTGTATTCTTACTTGTCGAAAGACTTCCATCACCCTCGTCGTTATGCTCTTCACTATGAAACTGATATCTACATGTATCTTGTATCATCGTTTCTATATCATTACTTGAGTATTCCAATATAGTTTGATTCTCCTTATATCTCTTTCGACATTTTCCATGTAAATGCCATAAGATGTATCTTTATACAAAATCATTTTGAACAATGTGTATTGTCACTATTTCTATGTCATGTAGGGACACATTTCAACATTTTCCATAAGGTTAATAAACTACATCAATGTTTTCACTCTCTTTCTAACGTGTATAGTTTACAAAACACAACACTCCGTGGATAAAATGGTCTTTTGTACGTTGAAATTTAGTAGGATATTTATACATCCAACTTCGATTTTTTATATAATTATAAGACATCATTCAACGTTGATTCTTCACAAGTCTACATGATGTATTTAAGTTCATGAATAACCTATTTGAGTTTATCTAAAACCATTGTTTATAAATCCCTTTTGGCATACAAAACATATAGTAGAAGAAAATGGTTGCATAGAAATAAAATAATTAAGAAAAAAAGACATATGAAAAAGAGAAAAAATTATCAGATGATTGCAAAAAAAAGGCAGATATAATAGAACCATATGATCACATAAAGAATAAAAAACAAAATCATTTGGAAGAAAATGGTTGCATAGAAATAAAATAATTAAGAAAAAAAAGCATACTAAAAAAATCAAAAAAAAAAATCGAATGATTTGCAAAAAAAGGCAAATGTAAAATCAAGCACACAATATGAGATACACAAAACAATATTTACGGTAGGACTAAACTAAAACCCTTATGGAAAATCTTCGCCTTTACTTGCACAGACTAATCTTCTCCGATGACGAAGGTGAAGAGAAATAGAGGAGGTGACAACGCCTACACTCTGTCCGTTGATCACTACTTGCATGTCTGTCGATCACGTTACCTTGTCCTTGTCTACGCCTGTGCGATCACTACTCGCACATTCACGTCCACACCTACGCTTGTAGAACATTGCTCGCACGTCTGTTGAGATCACTGCACCCATGGCTATGTGATGCCACGCCCATACCCAACGCCCATGTCAAGACAAACCCTAGTCGTTAGATGGAGGAAGAGTAAATGAAAAAGGACAAGAGGTGTCCTAAATTTAAAATGTAAACCCATCAATGTAAAAGAGTCGCTACCAAGTTGATCTAAATCCGTCGGTAAAACTCATAGAGTTTAAAGAATCTAATGAGTCAAAAAAACAAAAAAAACAAAACATGATACCCGATGGTTCTTGTCGATAACCGTAGGATATAATAGCTATTTTACTTGTGGAACTTCGCTCAGTGAATACTCCTAAGGTTTTACAATTCAGAAGTCATGAGAAGGCGATGTGGATACATTGAGAAGCTTAGGTAACGTTGTTTTACATCAACTTATTGCGTTAAGTGCTTATTGTTTGATAAGCGTTTCCAAACAAATTAGTTTATCGAACATTTCTAAAAAAACTATATGTAGCTTTTTAGTTCATTTTTAAACTATTAAGGTAACTTTTAGAAAAGTAAGTGGGTGTTAGTTTTTTGAAAATCTATGAATATTAATCATAACTTTTCTAATGATATCTTTAGAAATTAATTTTAATTATAACATAAACCAAGGCACTACGGTGGTGGTGGTTGTAGTGATCGACGACGACGACGACGATGGTGGCGACTAGCGATGACAACGGTGATAGTGGTGGTGGTCGACAACGGTGATAGTGGTGGTGGTCGACAACGGTGATAGTGGCGGTGGCCGACGATGGCGGTGGTCGACAACTGTAATAGTGGTCGTGGTCGACAACGATGATAGTGGTAGTGTTCGACGACGACGGTGGTGGTAGTAGCCGACAACGACGACAGTGGTGGTAGTCGACGACAATGACGATGGTGGCAACGACAACAATGGTGGTGGTGGCTGACGACAACAATCATGGTGGTGACCAATGACGACAGTGGTGGTGGTGGCCGACAAAGGCGACGACGATAGTGGTTGACGACGATGGTGGTTGTGGGGGCTGACGGTGGCGACAACGATAGTGGTTGTCGACGATGACTATGGTGGTGGCCAGCAATGACTGTTTTTGTGGTGGTCAACAATGATGATGGTGGTGGTAGCTGACGATGGTAGCGGTGGTGGTGGTTGACGACGACGGCGGTGGTGATGGCCGACGACGATGGTTGTGGCGATAGCGGTGGCCGACCACGATGGCAGTAGTTGGCGACGACGGTGGTGGTGACCGATGACGACGACGACGGTGGTGTCTGATGACAATAGTGGTAGTGGTGGCCAACGACGACGATGGTGATCGTGGCTGACGACAATGACAATAGTGGTGGCCGACGACGACAGTGTTGGCAGTAAGCAGCGACAACAGTGGTAGTGGTGGTGGTGAACGACAACGACGATGGTGGTGATCGACGATAGTAATGGTAGACGACGAGAGTGACAATGATAAAGATAATATAGTCTTTTGATTAATTTACAAGTATTTATCGAACAAATCAAACAATCTTTTCTTTATCTTGGTAAAAAAAATTAGAAAAAAAAAATAATTTAACAAAAAACTAACTTGGTAAGTCACGTAAGGAAAAACGTTTTCAATTGGATATTACTGCAAACGAAGGGGAGGAAAAAGAAGAACAACAACAACACGACAAGAGACTGGGATGCTCTCCCTGGCCCCGCCCTCCTCTCCATCGTACAAGGACTCACCAAGCCTGTCGAGTTCTGGTCGGTCACCTCCACGTGCAGATCGTGGCGGATCTTCCCCTTGGACGCCAGCGCCCGTGGCTCCTTCCATGGCTTGTTGGACGATAGTAGAAGCTTCCGCTTCTTCGACGTGAATCCTTCGAGCAAGGGAAGGTACTTGTGCGGCGTGTCTCAGGGTCATCTCATCTACGCTGACAACCCCTCGAACCCGCCTTGCGAGCTCTCCGTCGTTAATCCTTTCACCGGGGCTGAAATCCGCGGTTTCCCGAAATCACCCGTCACCTGGTACCGAACGTTCTACTTCAACGCGCTGTTGACAGTACTGCCGCCATCAAGGTCGTCCGGTTTGAAGTCTATGGACAGATGTACTCGATCAAGGTTTACCGGTTGGATTCTGATCTGTTGACGTGGGTGAGGATTGGGAGCTTGGGTGATCACTCACTGTTCATGGACCATAGCTGATGCCACTTCGTCGACAACCCACGCAGATGGAGACTTCTTTGCGACTGCGTCTACTTCTCTGCAGCAGATACGGGGACATTCATCTTTCATACGAAGAATAGAAAGATGAAGCGTGTGTCAAATCCGGAGAACTATGGATTCTACTCTGCTTCATAGTTTTCTTTGTTCAGAGAAGACAAATTCTTTTCCTCTTTTTTATGTGCACTGAAGCTAATTTATACTCTATCTGAAAGCTATTTTATGGTTATGATCATGACGTTATTGACGTGGAAACTTGGAATATAGATCACCACAGAGATATCTTTCAATGTTAATGTGAGTACGAGGTTCATGCTTCTCTCAGGATGAATGCTCTTTCATATTTGTCTAGTTTGAAACTGTAAAATAGTCACAGTCAGTTCTATGATCGTGGAACATGAATAACACTTTTTTTTATGTCTTCCGATGCTTTCTTGATTTATATATATATAGGGGTAGTCCTCTGGCTACTTGAAGTTTTGATTTCGAACTTGGCTAGAACTGAGATCGAAAATCTGGGATTGCAGTGAAGTCATTTACTCCGATCAAACAAATTACTACATTAATACCATTCTACAACCTCTGAAGCTCCCTATCATTAATGTTTATATTGTCATTTACTCCTGATCTACTTTCTAATGTTTATATAAAATATATGATTCTAACTATCCCTCAAGAATTCTTTTGTTTCGAATTGCCTTGTCTCTTAATCCTTTTGTGCATCTGGTTACGTATATTTTTCTTTCTCTTGTGCCTAAACTTGCATATGTACGTCTGAATTTTTTTCGCTACTTTACAAAGGAAGGTCATTGAGACGTTTCATGAAAGTTCACCAGTCTAGATTTGAGATTCAATTCCAAGGATGGTAGTGCACAACCTGATAGTGTGACTGGCTATGTCAGAGAACAGATTACAGCACAAATGCTAAATGAGTTCTTATCTTTTACTAAATTGTCACACTCCATCCGCTTGCAATATGGGAGTGAAGATCACATATAATTTAATAATATTTAAATCCAAATAATATCTTTCGTTGAAATTGATTTCATCGTTTCTATCGTAAGTCATAGGGAATTTTAATATCTCTTACCAGTCAAGATAAAAATGTCTATTATCCATTACATTCTTTCCATGTATTAGTATCTGACTTGTTACATTATAAATATCTTTAGAGCAAAAACAACCTTACTCAAACTAAATAGTAGATGCCTTTACACAAAATGATTGAATCTCTAAAAGAATATTCAAGAAGGTAGATAGTTAATGTTACCGCAACTGATCTTACCTTGGAGTTGAAAAAAAGAAACAACAAAAACCATTAGTCCAACGATAATGACCTAGTAAGTGGAACAACTAATAAGGAGTTGAAAACTCCTCCACTCAAACAATCAAAATGTTATCTTTAATAATTTGATGATATTAAAGTTTCATTTCCCATCATGTGTCACAAAATCATTTCCTTGAATTTCGTCTACTAGTGTCCACACATCTCTAAAACAAAAGCAATATTAGGATATTTCAATAATCACCAAGATAAAGAGAACATATCCATCTATATTAAATTTTCTAAGATCTAGCATATTTTATGTATAAATATATAAACACTTCTATTTAGTATATTAAGAAAAAAGAGTTTTAATTGAATGGGTCATATTCAAGGTTAGAAGTTGGTAGTCTAAGGAAGACAAAATGTTTACCATCTCTTTAACTGAGTGTAGATTACGCACACAAGGCTACATAACACATAAGATCATTTATTACACATATACTTCGACACACAAGTTCATCTATTTTGGCATACAAGGCCATAGAGACAAGCAAAGTATGCTATCTATTCACCCATTAGTAAGAGTTTTTCTTTGATTGAGAATTAATTCATTAATCACTTTAAAATAAATAGCTTCCTTCAATCACTTCTATGTAATCCACTTATGACAGCAAATAATGATCAAAGATATTAAGGAAAAATAAATTTAAAAAAAAGCTATTTATATTATTATAAACTAGCATGCATTGAAACATATGCATAAATATTTCGGAAATTTTCCCAAAGACTCCTCTATCACATGAGTGAATTCATATAAATATTTCATGATGTAAAGGTAGAGTATAAATATATAAGTTTATCTCACAATATTGCATCCCACTTATAAGATACTTCTAAAATGATGTCATTATGTATTCATAAAACCAAGTAGTATAAAATTCTAAGAGACTTTAGACCTTATTCTCATCAAATATATCAAAGAGAAAACAAGAAAAAAAACATATACATCAATGAAATAATACATGATACTTCTCTACACAACTCTAAATAAGAATTTATAGTATAATAGGCTTATAAGAATTTTTCAGCCTAAAATATTAATATTTTAAATATAAATTTCTGATCTTATAAAATGATCTATTTTCACACCATCACCTTCCTTGGTCTCAAATGAGTGTAATAAGCACAAAAGATATAACTATATCATTCAGCAACAAACAAATCCTATATGCATATTTATTAGTTCTTGTTATACTAACAGTCCATAAGATGAAATTAAGAAGAAGAATATCATGATTTAGAGAGTGAGAAAGACCACTCACCTTCAAGAAACACTCCTTTTCAAACTCTCCAACCATAACTCTAATTTCCACACAAAAAAACTAAGATTGTGTGTATATCCATTTTAAATCACCTTAAACAGGTACTGTCACACGCTCCCCTTGTGCTTGCATTGAGAGGAAAATGTCTAACGATGCTCGACAACTGTGGTAACCTTTAATGGTGGTACAAAGAGAAGAGAGAGAGTTAAGGTTTGGTGGGGAAACAAAAAGAAGAAGAAGAGAAAATGGGAAAAAGAAAAAAGGGTGTTTGCTCGTGTGCCGGGAAGAGGTTAAATGGACATTTTTCATGTCATCCACCTTCAAAAGAAAATTCATTTTGCAAAAATCCCATCATTCCTTCAATTTTTTTTTTTAGCAAGTGTATTACATAATAGAAAATGGTTTGTGTAGGTAGGCATCTCATTTTTTTTATATTTTTTCGTTTTTAAAAATAAAATATAATTATATAATTAATTAATCTATAAGATAATCTATTATGTATTAAAGTTTTATCCTAATCTGAGTTATATTCATTATTAATTTTAAATCTAAAATTTAATGATTAGAATTTAACAAAATATGTTGAATTTTAAGACTTTTAGATTAAGGATCAATAGTTGTTTAATTTAAATGAAAATTTCACTATGTATTTATGAATATCTAATAAGTATATCTATACAGTTAATTTTTCTCCCTATGTATTTGTAGACATCCCAAATTTCCAATTTTGCAGGATAAGGATGTGGTGGCTGAGCTCTAACCCTATCAAGGCCCTTTTAATTCATGGAAACCCAATTGGGCCCATGAAGGCCCACTTAGGCCCGTTAAGTCCTATTTGAGCCCATTTGGGCACACATGACCTATTTAGGCCCATTTAACCTATTTGGGCCCATTTAATGCATTTGGGCCCATTGAAGCCCACTTGGGCCCATGGGGGCCCACATAAGCCCATGAAGCCCATTAAGCCCAAATTGAACCCAAAAGCCCATGAAGGCCCACCATGAACAATTTAACCCATTTCTTTTCTTCCAATCCATATTTTAT
>JAMKQA010047382.1:0-13526 GCA_024699735.1 Posidonia australis | reverse complement strand
TCCTCCTCTCCTCCTTTCTCTTTTTTTCTTTCTTTTTTCTCTTTTCCCGCCCGCGAGCTCTGTCTCTACGACCACCTACCCCTACGCGTCACAGAACGGGCGACCTGCTCTTGTGCGTTACGCTAGCTTGGCAGGCAGCCAGCGGCTATCCCCCACGTGCCATGGCTTGTCCTTGCACGGCTGCCAGTGGATGAACGAGGATCCTGAGCTTGCAGCGGCAATTGATCCAATGGTTGGCTGAGGCTGCTCTGCGATTTGCTGGCTCAGTGGGGTGAAGGAGACCTGTTGGTTGAAACAGGCTTGGGCTGGCTGAACGAACTCAAGGATTGGAGTGAGCTCAGAAGCTAAATGGGTTCGTGAGGTTGGTAAAGAAATGGATGGGTTCAATGAGGAGGACTTGTGATTTTTGGTGAAAAATGGTAAATGATTTATGCATGTGGAGAAGGAGAAATAAAGTGAGGATTGGAAGAAAAGGAATGGGCTAAGTTGCTCATGGTGGGCCTCCATGGACTTTTGGGTTCAATTTGGGCTAAATGGGCTTCATGGGCCTCCATGGGCCTATGTAGGCCTTGTGGGCCCAAGTGGGCTTCAATGGGCCCAAATGCATTAAATGGGCCCAAAATAGGTCAAATGGGCCTAAATAGGTCTTGTGTGCCTAAGTGGACTCAAATAGGGCTTAATGGGCCTAAGTGGGCCTTCATGGGCCCAATTGGGTTTCCATGAATTAAAAGGGCCTTGATAGGGTTAAAGCTCAGCCACCACATCCTCATCCTGCAAAATTGGAAATTTGGGGTGTCTACAGTTAGGAATGGAACTAGTAACATCATGTCTTCATAGGAAACACATTCTACTTAGTATTAACATCTACGTTTGATACATCAGATCTTATGACTAAGAATCTATAGACATAGCTTGTTTTCATATAATCTAAAAATATAGCATCTACTGTTTTAGGTTCCAATTTCTTTTTCTTGTGTTCTAGGATTAGTACTTTTGTAAGACACCCCCACACTTTGAGATATTTGAGACTTGTCTTATGACCTCTCTAAAGCTTAAAAAGACTACTTTTTTTATACTTATGGAGAAATCTATTCAAAATATAGCAAGTCGTATTTAAAGCTTCCTCCCACATATAAGTAAGTAAACTAGAACTTTGCAGTAGAGCATTTACTATATCTGTTAGGGTTTTATTTTTTTCGTTCTACTATCCCATTAGACTGTGGTGAGTATGGAGCCGTCACCTTATGTACAATACCAATACTTTAACAGTATTGTTGAAACATGTTAGACATGTACTCTCCACTCCTATTAAATCTTAATCTTTTAAGTATCTTGCTAGTTTAAGTTTCAGTTCACTTTTATAAATTAGAAATTTATTAAGAGCCTCATCTTTACTTTTCAGTAAATAAACATAACAATATCCACTACAATCATCAATGAATATGATGAAATATTTCTTACTATCTTTAGTTATCATGCCAATAAATTCACAAATATCTATGTACACTAAATCAAGTATATTTGATTTTCTATCAACCACATGAAAAGGTTTCCTAGGTTGGTTAGCCTGCACACATATTTCACATTTATATTTTCTATCAATAGCAACCTTAGGAATAAGATTTAAATTTATCCTTTTTTTTTAGGGAATCAAAATTAACATGTCCTAAACGTTCTTGCCAAATATCAAAAGATTCAATATTATAAACAACAGAATGAACATTATCATCATTCATACAAGCATTATTAACATGTTCAACATGAAGTTTAAATAAATCTTCAACATCATACAAATAACATTTTCCATAAAAACATTAGTACTCCAATGTGAAACAACTTTATTACATTTGCAATCTAACCGAAAACCCTCTCTAACTAATGTAGGACCACTCAAGATGTTTCAGTATATCGTAGGAACATGTCTGACTTTGTGTAAAGTCAGAACCTTTCTAGAAGGAAACTTCAGTTCCACACGATCCTCGCCTTTCACATCTGCAATCGTCAGGTCCCCAAGCATCACTGTCCTCCCACTGACGTGTTGATAAGACAGAGACTTATTATCACAAACATGCACGTTAGCCATAGTATCTACAATCCAGTAATGTGGTTCATAAATAGTAAAGAGTTTAAGTTTTATAGTAAGATACCCGTCATTGTTTTCAAGAGCATAAATCATCATGTTGATCAACGCTCCATCAGTGGTCCCAGGTAACTTGGCTTTCTTGGATAAACATTTCTTTGCCCAATGCCTAACTTGACCACATATCCAACACGGTTTGTTCTTGGGTTTTTTCTAGATCTTGGTCTTTATTTTAATTTTTGTTTTTGATTTTCCTTTCTGATCCTTACTAGGCTTGTTACCAATTGTCACATTGATTCAGACATTGCTTTCCACAGACATCGTAATTTTTTGACTCCTGTATTCTTCCTCTATTGTTATGTCAATCATAAGATCATCAAGAGTCAAATTTCCTTTCTTATGCTTGAGATTTAGATTGAAATTCTTCTAAGACTTTGGAAATTTCTCAATAATTGACATAACAGTAAATTTTTCAGGAAGTTTTATGTCTGCCTCTTGAAGGCCATGACACAGAAATAAGAATTCATGCGCCTGTTCGGTTATTGACTTGTCCTCAACCATCTGATACTTCAAAAACTTGGAAACAGAATACTTCTTTAAACCTTGGTCCTCAGTATTATATTTCCTATCCAAAGTACCTCAAAGTCCTTTTGCTGTTGTGGAGGAAGAGGTACTGTATACATCAAACAACACATTGGATAGTGCTGATAGTTTACAACAATGTGTCAATTGATCCTTCTCCTTCCACTCAGCAATTTTCTCTACACTTTTAGAGTCTGAAATATCTAGTTTAGCACAGTCAGACTCTATAAATGAAAGTAATCCTAACATGGTTAACTAAATCTTCATACGTTGTTGCCAACATTTGAAGTGTAGACCAGAGAATTTCTTTGACATAGTAGCCATGTCTATCCTAGATCTAATCGAGACAGTACTAGACATGTTAAAAGTAACTATTTTCTCTAAGAATGTTAGAATAATATGTGAAATCACATGCATAAACATATTAAATAAGATGATTAATATGTCATTATAAGCCATATCATATGATCCAGGAAGAATCAGGAACAAACAGAACATTGAATAAAACCAAAATAAAAGAACAAAGTTAGAATCCATCTGATCAAGTCATCTCAAAGGACTAGTCTTAGATAAAATAGTGACCCTTATGTTGGAACATAGGATTTCATCACACAATTCCTCCTAGGATAAAATGATCTAGTAGATGGAGAATGTATCGTATCCTCGTCTACTTTGCGACCACACCTCAGTTACCTTTGTTTTGAAGAACCACAAGCACAGAGAGGAATTACCATATTAGGACACCGTCAGGGCACAGAACGTAGAAGAGGAAATTCGAGAGATGATAAAGGAAGAAGTCCTCCCTCAAGATTGACACCTCTTAACCTCATATATCCGTTAACACACACCTGTTGGAAGTCAAATTTGGAAGCATAATCAAGCCTAGTCAGGCCCAAATCTACTAGTAATTAATTAAGCAAACCTTAATTAAACTCAATTAACTAATGTATTTTTGTGCAAAAAAAACCTGAAGACCATTCCCTCAAGCCCTCATGCTCTAGCCCGACCAGGCCCAACGCTCGCACGTGTAGACATGTGGTCATCCATGCCTAGTTTAAGTTTTTTTGAACACTTGCTCTAGAACTTCTTAGAAATAGGATCATGTATGTTTTTACACTTCTCCAATGTAAGACTAAAGTTCTACATCCATGCGCAAAAATATACTCTCCAAAACATTCCTTTTAAAATTTTCTTTCTCTTAGATTTATACTCTTGGACTTAATCTTTAAAAATTTAAGCCTTATTGATAAAGATTATGTAATAGGTTTAATATGAGTATTATTTAATAAAAAGTCATGAATCTAATTATATCTAATTTAAATCTAATTAATTAAATATTCAACAGTTTCTCATCCTACTAGGTCAGTCTAGGTGAGATTAGACATACAACGTGTACCTGTTAGGTTTACCAACTATCTTGATTTGAAGCAAAATAAAGGTGAAGAGAAGAGAGTCTTTCAAAAAATGTCAGTTTCATTTTTCCAGCTAATTGGCCACTTCATATCAGTATTCTTATCCAATGTTGGCTTGTTGTTGGTCCTCTGAACTAAACCGTGACATGTCGATGCATCTCTTTTTCATCCACCGAGACCTTTCACAGTCACGAATCCCGTCCACTCCAACGTGGCAGCCAGAGACTGGACCGGAGACGATAAGCCCTCCGATCTCCGACGAACAAGACAAACCCTCTTGCCGACCGCCACCCGACTCAGTCCCTGTCTCGGGACCAGCGACAAACACCTTTGTGCTTGGGTAGACGACGTTCTTCCCTGGTTGTAGGTCGTAGGCCATATAGGATTCGGACATCCGGAAACGATGGCTTGGGATTGCTGATGCAGTGATGCTCTCTCTGATCTATGTAGCAGTGCAGCAGATGGTGAGTTGATGCCAGAGGTACAGTAGTGGTAGTGGTGATTGTTCTCTCTCTGCCGTACTGAGGTCGATGGGTAGTTTTCAGCTTTTGAATTGGATGAGTGAATTATTATTGGGCCTGTTTGGTAAAAAAAATCTAAACGTCACACAAATAATCCCATAATCCCACCCAACTCAGCCATTTTTTTTTCCTTTTCCATTATTTGTTTTAATTCAGATGTCAAGATTCTATTGGTAGCTTACTCTTCATCTATTCATTTGTTTTGGGCTCTCCTCAATTTTAGTTTATCAAACACTACGAGCAAGGGAGATGCGATTTTTCTTTTATTCATGTGCTGTCGATTGTTTTGCTTCTGGATTAGTTTTAGTAGTATCACGAAATTTATATCGGTTGGTTGGAGGAAAACCTGAAATGGGTGTCCCTGATTGTTGCAATTGTGGCAGGAAAATGTTGGCAGTGAAGATTTTTGTGGTTTTACCGTAGGAAACAATCTGTTGCTGTTTTTTTGCATTTTACGAAGGACGTCAGTACTTAGTACTTTTTTTGGAAAAGGTAGTAGATTAATAAAAGGACATCAGTACTCAGTACTTTGGTACTTAGATAATGATCTTGACAACCATGAACAAATACATGGGTTTTGTGCCGAATAGTGTAAATATCTTATCTGAATTCATTATTTAATATGGATCCTCATATCCTGCAGGCTATAAATTATTATGAATCCTTACTTGAATAAGCTTAAAAATTTTCTATTGATTTATTCCTACGAGGAGAGATTTTCTGTGACTAATATGACAGTTTTCTGCTACTTTTTCCCAGATGCATGAGTAACATGATGGCTGTGATTACTGTGTGTTCAACAGTTATTCATAAAGAATTTGTACTTCCTATGGCAAAACCAGTTTCTTTGGGTGACAGAGCCTTGACAAGTGATGTGTTTTCCATTAAAAAGAGTTTTCCGTGCATCCCACTTTCTAGTGTGCGACATTTTGGGAGGAAATGTCTTGCAGTACATCATGATACGAAATCATGTTTAAGGAAAGGTCAGAATCAGAAGGATGGGTTATTTTACTTGATTCAAAATAGGAGCTCTTTGCAATTCAAGAAATTTATTGAAAAAACTCCGTTTATGGTCTATGGCATCAAAAGGCATGTGAAATCTACTTCACAAAATAATTCTCAAAAAGATAATCTTGAGTCTGTATCAGGTAATACTGGGAAACAACTGAAAGCATTGGACTCTTATTTCAGCAAGATTCACAAAAATGTGAATGATCAGCAGGCCTCACGCATGACTGAAAGTGATTTTAAAGATATTTATAGTGATGAGTATCAGGAAAAGTCTTTTGGAACGTTGGGCAAGATGATTGAAGATGTTCAAAAGAATAATTTCAAGATAAAGATTGGATTTGGTTCTCTTGATAATTATTTTGACAAACCTAGTACTGGTAAGTTCTTTTTCTGCTGTAGTGCTGGACTTCGGTTGCAACTTGCCAAAGGCCTCTCCTTTAGTGAAAACACTTGTATTTATTGACTAGATCCCATTAAAGATATTGACAATAGTGGTTGAACATTGCATATACAATAGAATGTACCATAATTGGCGAAGCCACCATTGAAAATAGTGGTTGCAACATTGCCTATAGTGGTGAAACCACCATAATTGCATCTTATTTCCCTTTTCTAAAGCATAAATTCTACCATATTGGGATCTTAAAGTACAACTATCACCTGATAGAGATGGGTTATTGCTTTCCTGTCGATTATGGATTCACATCTTTCTTGATGAAATTATTCCCTCATAACAAAATTTCATTCAATATTCTTGGCAGATTTCGGCACTCAAAATAGTGATTCAGAAAGTCTTACTGAAAAGCACCCAGATACCGGTCCACGCAGCTATGAAAACTTTATCAATGAAAAATATCAAGAAGAAGACCAAATTAAAGAAGTGAATATTGGCAATTTTGCTTCATTGTCAAATGTTGATGATGATGTGAGCACATCTGTGTTTGTTGGTAAGAGATATGAAGAACCTCAATCTCATGATGAAGCCTCTGATTTTTATTTGATGTAAGGTTCCTCATTCTTCATATCCAAATCTGCTCAAAAATTTACTATCTGATGAGTACTGGTTAAATAAATGGATTGAAGAGTGTGAATTATTATATTGTCTACCATATAATAATTATTAATCTGCTCAAAAAATTACTATCTGGCAAGTGCTGGTTAAGAATCTGCTATTACATGTCTACCCGAATTCACACAATGCACCTGCTAGTTTTCTCTGATAGTTACATTGCTTGCTTAATTTGCATGGCATCATATATCCTTTTTGTGATGCTATTATGCCACTTCTTTAAACATGTACATGAGTTTGCATTTCCTTTCCTTCATGATTTGTAGCTTGCTGCTAATGCTTTTTTGCCTCTTTGTTGCTATGCAGAAACCTTTTGGTTTCCATAAATGTTGCTGTTTTTTTATTTGCTATAGCAAGTCCAGTTGGAAACTCTAGTCTACAACAGCTATCACTTCCTTTAGTTTATGGGGCAAAGATTAACAAACTGATACTCGATGGAGAGTGGTGGAGGCTAGTGACTCCAATGTTTCTGGTACACAATTAAGATTTGGTTCATGTTTCTTTGCTTCAAATTTGTCATCATCTTTATTGATATTTAGATTAAAGGTTTGCATTGAACATTATGTTAGTTAATTTCCACATTATTGTTCTAAGCAATCATTTTTATATGCAGCTAAAGAAGGATAGTTTTCTTTTCTTGTGTCATCATGCTTGATGGTAATTGTCCTTGCTGTTTGTTGAGTGCTACCACTGATTTGCCTAGTACTTCATTTCTTTTCAGAAACAAGTTATGAAGTCACACTTTGTTGTTCATGCGTAACTCAGATGTCTACAAAATTTAGGTTCCCATCCTAAAATGGTTTTCATCGCTTAGAAGTTTTGTAAGAATGTGTGACTTGATGATGAAAGAATGTATAAGATTCTTAAACTATTGTCTTCAATCTGGGGTTACTGAATTGCGTGACTTGATGAAAGACTGTATAAGATTAAACTATTGCTTGGTGTGATACTAAAAAGTTTTGAAAAATAGGCCAAAAACTTTATTGCTTTGGCAATCCAAGTTCTCAGTGAACATTTCACAGTTATTTTTGGCAGATTTGTCAATATACTTTGAAATATTTCTTAAAAAAAGTGTTATTTAAGGCTCTCATTCATTAGTTGTCACCAACAAGGCATGTTGCTGTGGCTTGTTAACATTTTTTTTGTTTACAGAAACTCGTAAAAGTAGTTTATAACTCATAAGACAGTCACAATCGCCTTGAGAATCAATCTGAAGCTGTCAATGTTGAATATGCTACAGTACTACTAATAAATGATTTATTGTGTAACTTATATCCTCTGGTCGTGGACTACATGTGCACATGCACCTTAGTGGACTTGTGCGAAATTGTTGTGTTACTATAAACTTGTGCTTACCGGTCCTTAGAGTTGACAAACACGTATTTTATGTGAGATTGCTCTATAAAACCAATCTTGTATAGTTAGTCTTACTGTTCCAAAATTTATCTTACTTGATAATCCATATTGACTTCAAATGACCTACCTCTGATTGTGTCTTTGCAACAACATCCTTCTTACAAGTTTGGTTTGTCTCCGGCTTCTCAGAGCCTCCTGATCTCCACTTTGCTGGCTACTCCTGTTCTTTAGATGGCCTATTTTTTCACCTTTCTTTGAGCTTTGGCTGAATGCTTTCATTTGCATCACTGTATGTTGGTGGCATTTACCCTTCAGCTCAAAAATGCAAATGAAATTGGTCGTCAAACACGTTTAGATAACACATAACAGAGCCTCTTGATCTCCACTTTGCTGGCTACTCCTTTTGTTATTGCTTTTCCTTAAGATACTACATAATTTCTCAAAGCCATCTGATCTCCACTTTTGTGGCTACAGTTCTTGTTGTTTGATTTTCCTTTAGATGGTGCTTTGGCTGAACATTTTTATGTATATTGGTGACATTCACTCTTCAGCTCAGAAATGGAAAATGCAAATTGGTCATCAAACACCTTCAGATAATACATGATAGTCGAATTGTACTTATTTTTACATTTTTGCAAAGTATGCATACTCAAGTATCAACAGATGTACGAGTGATATGCAAGCCATTCGTTTTTGTTTTGCAAATATGTTGTCAGTTGCCAAAAGATCTCTTTATTGTGAAGTACGACAAGCATTCCTCAATCTTTATGATTGAATACTTTGTGCACAAGGTACCCGTATGTGTAACATTTGGTAATGAAACAACAAATTTGGAGGTCCTCAAGTCACCAATATGTATTGATACAACATGCTTTGTTTTGCTATCAAAATTAAGTATTGATAACTTTTCTTGAAACTGCTGTTCTCTATCCTTTAGCTACCAAGTAATAATGCACTTTGTAGTTGATTTATTTTTCATTCTGTGCCATCTGATAGTGGGTTTTGGTTTATTTTTGTCATAGAATCGTATTTGCAGATGAAGTTACCTTCTTCTTAGATGTACAATATTCAGACAATGATATAATTGAATGTCTCATTTGTGCAGCACTCTGGATTTCTTCATGTTGCTTTCAGTTGCTGGGCACTTCTTTCCTTTGGGCCTCTAGTTTGCAGAGGATATGGTCCCTTGACATTTCTCTTGATATATATTTTGGGGGGAGTATGTGCCAATGTGACTAGCTTCATACACACTCCAGAGCTTACAGTGTGTGGCACGGTATCTAATTTTTCATAAGCAATAGTTCTATTTTTGTCATGCTAAATGTATTTATTTCCAGAAAGGCTTATTATTCCCCTTGATTGCAAAACTTTTCTTTTATTTTAAGAACCGTGCTTGTACAGGTTCTCATTTGCTAGTCATCATTTCAATGTGCTACCTTTTTAAGCTTAATTTCAATGTGCTGTCGATATCCTTTTGCATGCATCACATATGTCAGATGTATAATCCTAGTTATAGATTATAAATAGTTTGACAATTCCAACTTGTTGAAGCTGAAACTAAAAGTGAAGCAAGTCCAACCATGCTGTTGTACATTCTGATTAAAGTTTATTTCATGTAGTATTTTTGCATCAAGATTAACTGTTGTATCGACGCCAGGGTCCAGTCTTTGCCATTATTGGAGCTTGGCTCATATATCAATTCCAGAACAAAGAAGTGATTACACCGGAGGTCTCAGAAAACACGTATTGGAAGGCTGTTATAGCCACTGCCCTGAGTTTCTTATTGAGTAACGATGGACAAATTGATGAATGGTTAGTAACAATAATACTTCTAAGTGATTTGATTAGCATAAGAGAAATTATTTGATTAGCATAAATAAAATTCTATTTTCGTTTTACTCAGGACACATCTAGGGGCTGCTTTATCTGGAATATTTTACGGATATTTCACATGCCCAACATCGCAATTGGACAAGTTGTCTGCACAAGAGGGTCAGGAAGAGGGTATCGCACTTGTAGGCCAGCAAGCTAATCCATGGAAGTCAATTTTGACTTTCATCATATTGCTACTCACTTTGTCCTCCCTTGTTTATGTATTTGAGCCAGAAGTTGATTTCCTAGAGTTGGAAAATTTTCTCTAAAATAGAGGCTCAGTTGTAAAAACCTACCGTCCTTCAATTTTGTTGCCACATCAAATGTAAAGGTGAAGGTGAGTGATAAAAAATAGTATAGCTGTAAAAATAACATCTTTGTAAATTTCTGTTGTTCTGATCAAGAAGGGAAGGTGAGAAAGTCTTGGAATCAACTGTACATTCCCAATGAATAAGCAGGTTTCGTATTCGAAAAATTAAATGGAACATCTGTTTGTAGAAAGTTTTGTTAGGACTTGGTTACCTGCATTTTGGCATCATATGAAATTTCTGAAATTATGACAAATACTAGTTTTTTTATCGTTCTCGTGAAAAAGTGCGTTTTTTCTCTACGTCCTAACTCGGTGCGAATAACCCTTGGGAAATCCTATGACGACTGGCCGTCGCAAACCCTCCGGTCGTCGTGACGCCATCCCTCCACCCTATAACCTCCGCTCGCGTAAGGCTGAACTGGTAGTCGAGGTTCTCTCTGCGAGCCCCTCGCCCGTCAAAGTGCGTCGTCGGTTGGTAATACCTTCCTCCTCTTCTTCTCTGACAACCCCTGTTCAGGGAAGTCGGAAGAGGAAAGCTTCTTCTTCTCTTCCAGATCTCAGATCTGACTCCTGTGGTCGAAGGAAAGCTTCCCCCTCTCCACCTGTGCCCCTTCGGGGTAGATCCTCCTTGGATGATCTCCGATCATCTGGATCTGGTGTTTTGTTGATTAAATACGGCCCTATTTAATGTTTAAGACTCTATTCCACGGTTGCAATGGATATTACTGTGGATTGTTTGTATTTTAGCAAATATTTGTCGTCGATCTGGCTGTACTCGGTGGTTTCTTGCTCATTGGGCTCGGGTATTTTTGCTACTTATGGTTCGGTGATATTTGAGCATTTTTCTTCTTCTGCACATGGATTTCCTGTTACTATTGTTGTGGATGGTATGATTGTAGTTTCTAGATTCGATTTGGGGATTTCTTCTCGTCCCTTTGGAGCAATCCGCTCAGATTTTCTATCATCTGTTAGTTTAGATCTTGTTTTTTCTCCCTCAACGTCGGCAACCTCTTTCTCGTCGGTGAGCCGTCGGAGCGGGGCTCTTGGCTCTGGGAGTTGCGTGATAGAGAAGCTAGGTTTCTCTAACGCCTCGTGTTCCGTGTGGGGGTATTCTCGGTATTCTCCCCCTGATTTTAATGAGGTGATTAATACATTAAAATGTAATGTTGGGGGTTTTTATGGTAATTCCAAGACTAATTACGATAATTCCTATGTTTTTTCTCCGCCTGTTGATTCGGTGGGACCCCTGGTTATTCACACGTCAGACGACGTGCTTAATATCTCTGCCCCCTGCTCTTCTCCTGTCTTTTCTGGCATTAATGCTGAGGTGGCTCCTATGCCCGGGAATGGAAACTTCCCCTCTTCCCCAGATAATATTATTATTTCGCCGTTTTTTTCGTCAGAAATCTCTACGACAGAGATTTCTTCTGACCACTTTTCTGGTGAGACTGAGAACCTTTGTGGTGGCTCGTGTTTTGCCGCTCTTCTCTCCTCCTCGTCTATTGAGAACTCAGTTGATACGGTCTCTGAGGCTGGTTCTCCCGGGTGGACGCTGGTGGAGAAGAAGAAAAAAGTGCCTTCCTCTCTGGTACGCTTCTGTCGTGATAATGGACGTTGTTTTAAGTGTGGTTTGCGTGGTCATGTTAAGAGCAACTGTAGATTTATGGGTGATTGTTATAGATGTAAAGCATCTACTCATTCTATAGCTATCTGCAATTTCTTTCAGGAGCCCAGATCTCACTCTACTATGGCTGGTTTCTCACCTCAAAACTCCATTATTATCTACCCCTCTGATGCCTCCTGTGACCTCACGATACATTATTCTCACTGTGCTATTGTCACTGATCACTCATCACTTCTCTCTTTCGACACCCTTTCGCAGCACATCATTAATAACTGGCCTCTACATGTCAAAGTAAAGGTTTCAGACTTCTCTCTTGGGAAATTTTTATTAAAATTTCCATCTATTAAGATCAAAAATGATATACTAAGCCGCTTTGGTTCCTCCCTCCAATCTCTCTCTGCCTCGTTTGTTCATTGGACGCCTAGTTCCAATGCTATCCTTTCCTTGAAGAGGAAGGGACCTGGATTCGGTTGGAAGGGATCCCCCTATGGTGCACAGAAGTATTTCATAGACTGGTTTCTGATTTTTCAGACTTGCTGGAAGTAGATCTATCCATAGACAGAGTCAAATTTTTGGGTTTTTCCAAGATAAGGATCAAGATATTTCCTGGTAAGGAAATCCCAGATGTCAGATTTTTTGCATATAGGAAAACAGTTTACCCGATTAAATACAAGCTCAGTTGGGACCTATGCCCCTCTTCCCCCCCTCACAAAAGTCCTTCCCAGCATGGCCCAAGCAAACATCTCAGCCCTCCTCTTCCAGAAGCCTGCAACCTGTTAGGAAACCCTTCAAAAGCAACAAAGGCTGGCGAGGTACAAACAGTGGAAAGAACCCCTCCGCACCCAAAACTCAACACAAATCTGGGAAAAATGTATGGATGAGATCTGCTTTCACCCCCCCACCTCCTCAGCCTTCTACTTATTTCTCTGCTGGGATTCTTCCCACCCCTTCTGCTCCTGGAACTACACTAGCAACTTCCCCTTCCCTGGTTAGTACCCCTATCCCTCCCCCTCAAAGTACAACTGTTGACAACCCCAATGCTGCTTCCACCTGGGTGGAAACAGAGATAAAGGCCAGAAATCTTTCTCTGGCAAAATTCAAAAAAATTATGGCAATCTATGATTATCTGGACCAAGAGGATCTGGGTGCTACCACCTCGGAAAAGCCTTCCTCAAGGCCTCCTACACCTGTGCATGCACCAGGTAATGCTCTTCATACATTTTTTGAATATGATAATGATTTTAGTCATAGCTCTGCCTCTAATAGTTCTCTTGATTTAAATGCTTGCAATATGATTTTTCCTGGCAACTCTGAGATTAACCAAGTGGATCCTTTGAGATGGGACTCCTATGACCATTTTCAATCATTTTGTGAGAACATTGGTATTTCATTGTCCTCAAAAAAGGAATCTATTGCCTTCTTCAATCTAGTCAGGAAGGATCAGGGTAAGGAGTATGTTAATTTAGAAGATCCTACTGCATCCTATGACTGGATGGGACCTTCTGTTTAGTTCATAAATTTTTTTTTATGATTATAGCAGCATGGAATATTAGAGGCTTGGGGTCTGGCCATAAGAGGAAAGAATTAAAAGAATTTATTATCTCTAATAAATGTGATATCATTATTGTCAGTGAAACTAAGAAGGAAGAGTACTCTGAAGGGTTTTTAAGGCTTCTAGGAGGGAAAAAA
>JAMKQA010047381.1:0-14026 GCA_024699735.1 Posidonia australis | reverse complement strand
TGGTTTTGTTCGCAGGTGCAGACATGCGATTGGTTTAACGTAGTGCATATAGTCTGGAGTCTGCTAGCCGCACACACAGGTTCCTGGTGGTTGGATATTTTACTGTTTAGCTTTAGTTTTCCCGTAATTTAATTTGTTTAAATTATTGAGAACACACAAGAAAAACCAGAGTCAAAACAAATCAGGAATCATACAAAATAACATGCCAAAAGCCACTGTTTGCACATTGAAACAAGTAGGTGCACTTGGATGGTGTGCCTGTCTGGTGCCTAGTTTAGTGCGCTACTGATATGTGCCAGTTCTCTGTGCCCCTGAGGTGGGAGCCAGAAACTCAGTTCTATGTCCTCCTAATTTGCCTCCAAGTGATGCAAGATGAGGGGTTTTGTGGAGGATATGGATGAATGGGTTTTTTCCTATGTTAAGTAGGTGATTTCTTGCTCAAAGGTGGAAGTTTTGGCTATAGGCAAAGGCTAGATCGTGGGTGTTTCTATTCTAGGTGCAAGGGCTCTTCCTCTCTCTCTTTTTTCCAACCCCTTTCACCAATGGCTACCCAAGGCATTATATAGTGAATGATCTTGGGAGTTTTGGAAGTTCTAAGGCCTTAGGAAACAAAGGGACTCCACCTAAGACCAAATGAACTGTCCCCATACTGATTATGGTGGAGAGTAATGGCAAACTATGTGTATGATAGCTGGAGCATCGTTGGGTAAATGAACAGCCAGCAACCTGGAGGTCGTGGTTGTGCGCCACTTAGGTGTGCTAGTGAGGTGCGCCTGCATAGTGCGCTAGTCAGGTGCGCCAGCTTGGTGTTCCGGTCAGGTGTGCTGACTTAATGCTCCAATCAGGTGTGTCATACTGGTGTGCTATCCAAATGTGCTAAAAAAGTGTGCTATTTAGGTATTCTGGCTAAATGTGCTAAATCAATGTGCTAGCTTAATGCACAAGAGTTTGTGCTGGGTTAATAGGATGTAAGATTTACACCTAGATTCTAACCTATGGCTCTAGGTTGATTTGATCCACTTGGAAGAGTCTGAGTTTCTGGAAAGCGAGATCTGAATTCATCGCCACTAGATCCATCAATGAGTCGCCTCAAAATCAGGGTGTCTACACCTTCTTAATTGAGAAATGGTAGATAATTGCTCAGTATTAACATTTTCTATAGAAGAAGTATCATGATCTATTTGAACCTATGCTGGTTGAACAGGTGATGGTTGAAACAAGCCAGGGTGCATATCATCAGTTGGGGAACTAATAGGTAGAACAGAATCTAATGAAATAGATTTAGAGATAGAGGTTTTGAAAGGAATAACATCTTCAAGGAATACAACATCTCTGCTGACAAGATATCTGCTGGTGATAAGATCAAGTAATTTGTAACCTTTTTGACCTGAAGAATACCCTAAAAATACACATTTATGTGCCCTATTATCAAATTTATGGGATTGCTTAAGATTGGTAGCATAACAAAGACACCCAAAAACTTTGAGAAGTGCATACTTGGGAGGCTTATCAAAAAGGATGGAGTAAGCGATTTTATTTGACAATACTAAGCTTGGCATCCTGTTTACAAGAAATACAACATTTAAGACACAATCTTCTCAAAATTTTATAGGCAAACCAACTTGTATTCTTAAAGACCTTGTTGTATGTAATATATGCCTGTGCTTCCTTTCTACAATAGCATCTCGTTGGAGTGTGTAAGGGTAGTTATGAGAATGTATAATACCTTGGGAAGTAAAGAAAGATTGAGTTTCTTTTGACATAAACTAAGCACCATTATCACTTCTCAACTCTTTAATGTTGGAATCAAATTGAACTCTGATAAAATGGAAGAAATGCTTTAAGTGAGACAAAGTCTCAGATTTATTTCTCATCATATAAACCCAGGTACACCTACTGTAAACATCCACTAAAGTTAGGAAATAACAAGCCCTTGATGTAGGAGTATGAAACCTCCCCTAAATGTTACAATGTATTAGGTGGAACTTGTTATTGGCTAAAGAAGTACTTACAGGGAAAGGAAGTCAAGCTTGTTTAGCTAAACTACAAGATTCACAATGGTTTATTGGATGTCTTGTATGTCCTGGTAAGAAAGTAAGTAACTGCTTCATCTTCTTGGGAGAAGGATGGCCTAATCTTCTGTACCAAGACTCATAGTTGTCAACTGAACAATAGTTGACACTAATGGATAGATCTTGGTTGTGTTTAGGACATAAAATGTATAATGCACCTTGTTCTTTCGTAACATTTAAGCCTAATTATCAAGTTAATGTAAACTATGAGATTAATTGTAATTTTTGAATATGGTTAGTAATGGATAGTTTGTTATATTGTGGTGATTGTTTGTATCTCTCTCTGTGTGATTGGATTTGGTGGTTTCCCTTGTCTTGTGGGTTTTGGCATTGTATTTGTGTGTATGGAACCCGAGTTGGACTCCGGTCAACCCAAGCATAGTGCCACTCACACGTCTACTTCTTCCTCTCCTTTCCTTCTTCCCTATCGACCCGTGCGGCCATAGCCCTCCCATGCACGACCCATCCTCTCTGTTGCCTATGTGGTGGGGTGGTGATCAGTGGGATTTGCGGAAGCGGCCAGGGAAGAAGAGCTTAAGATGGACCGGAGACAATGGCATTGAGGGTGGGAGCCATATTAGAGAGAGGGAGAGAGGCCAGAGGTGTTGCGCCTGAGAGAAGGGTGCGTCGAGGGTTGGAGGTGTGGCATTTGGAGGGGGAGAGCTCGTCAGAGTAGTGTAAGCTCGTCGAAAGAGGTACTGTAGACACCCTTTATGCTTATAGTGGGACCTCAAACTCTAAAACTAACTTAAATCAAATTTAAAATTCAAAAAACCTAGCTCAAAACCCTAAAATTAGCTCAAAACCCTAATCCAAATCCTAAACTCTAGGTTAAACCCTAAACCAAACTCAAAACCCTAATCCAAACTCTAAACTCTAGGTTAAACCCTAAACCAAATTCAAAACCCTAATCCGAACCTTAAACCCTAGGTTAAACCCTAATCCAAACCCTAAACCCTAGGTTAAACCCTAAACCAAATTCAAAGCCCTAATCCAAACCCTAAACCCTAGGTTAAACCCTAATCCAAACCATAAACCATAAAAAATCCTAAACCCTAGGTCAAATCCTAAGTCAAACCCTAAACCATAAGTCAAATCCCAAACTCTAATGTCATGTAACTACTCTAACAAACAAACTAACTCCCACCCCAACATAACTAACTAACTCCCACTCCCTCATAATTACTCTAACAAACTCATGTAACAAACTAAACTCTCTAACTAACTCCCACCCCAACATAACAACCACTAACCACCTATAACAACCTCTAACTACTTATACAAACTCTAACAACTTCCCACTTGATCTAACAAACTTTAACAACTTCCCACTTAATCTAACAAACTCTAACAGCTTCCCACTTAATCCAACAACCTCTAACTAATCACAACAACCCATAACCACCATGGCAAGCCTATAAATATCGCCATTTGCAAGTGAGAAAGGGAGGTTGGAAAATTTGAGAAAGAGAGCCCCCCAAGTTTTTTTCTCCCAACTAGAGCAACCAAAGTGATCTTGGAGCAAGGAGGAAGCTCGTGGAGGTGGAAAATCAGAGTTTTCAGCCATCTCCGATGAGCTCCGACGGCCAAGGTCATTGCCAATCCAGGTATGCCCTCCACAGACCTCAATTTCTTTCCAAAATGGTTTCCTAGGTCTCCCTCTTCCTTCCTCGTTAGATTCCAATAGAGCTAGAGGCCTTCCCTCGGTGGAATCATGTTTTTAGGCCTCATCAGAGCCATTCTCTAGCGATAGAGGTGGGGGCACGAATCTAGTGGTCGATTCATGCCCCAGGGTGCTCGATCTTCCTCCCCTGGACCTCCTCTTGCTTTTCCACCCATTGAAACTCCACTTCAGTCGCTGTGGAAGGCACCAGTGGAAGCTCACCGGAATAGCGACATCTCGTTGTTGCCGGGGAAGACGACTGATAACAGTGATGGATCGTTCGCCTCCTGCTTCGCTGTGTCTCTCCAAACCTCCAAGAATATTCCTCGACATGCCCCCAGCACTCCAGAGCCATCAAAGCTCCGTTTGGTGCCCAGAACGCCCTCCACTGTCAAGCTCGCCGGAGTTGGATCGGGTCGACGGTGAGCGAGGTCTGGGGAACAAGGAGCGGTGTTATTCTTGCTTCTAGAAGAGGGAAAATGTTCCACTCGTCGCCTCCAAGCTTCCAGCAACCTTGAACCACTGCGCCAGAGCCTCTGGAGCCACCTTCTTCCTCGGCACCGTTGTCAGAGTCGCGTCGACGGAAAGGGAGTTGGGAGGCCAATTCCAACCGTCGAGCCTCAGATCCAGACCATTGGATCTTCTCCCCTCTTTCTCTTCTTTCTCCCAGTGTGGCCTGATGGATGATCGGGCGGTCGTCGACGGCGGAGTTCCGTCGTTGGTGGCCGACGTCTCCTTTTTCTAATAAAAAAATTAAAAAATAATTTTCCTTTGAATAAACTTTTGTTCTTTTCTTTTCTTTACATTTAGGTCCTTATTTTCTTACGAATAGGTCATTTTTCTTACTTTTAGGTCCCTGCATATATTTTTTAAATTATTTAAATAATAGTTGTCTTGAAATATTGCAGAGGAGCCCCTGTAAATTCTTAAAAATGTTTTCCAGGTCTTAAAGTTAGACAAAAACCCCGTGATTTACTTTTCTTACATTTTAAATCCAACATTTTTGCATTTGAAACCTTGAGCATTGTTAAATTTGTTTTGAATGCATATTTCTCTGTTTAAATTGCAAATTAAACCCTGAGAATTCAAATATTTGCTCAAATGTGACCTGAATTGCATTTTAACCCCTGAATTTCACCATTTTCACACTAGATGTATATTTTCTAGGGTAAATTACAGAATTGTCCCTGAATTTCAAGTTTCCAAACATACTCATTTTCTTGCACATTTAACCCTAAATTTCTTTAGAATTTCATTAAATACATGTTTTAATGGCAAAATTGCATTTTGACCCATAAAAATCTTGAATTTGATCAAAAATGCACAGATTTGCACATTTGACCCTAGATTTCTTCAAAATTATGCAAAATGGGATTTCCTATGTATTTTTGATGATTTTACCTCAGAATTTCAGTTTTCATCCAGAATTTGGGAATTTTGCACAAAAACCTTTGGAATTTACAATTTTTACTCTCACATGCATTTTGTACATTTTGTTGCAATATTTCATGCATATCTTCTCATGTTTTCTTTCTTGTACTATGCACACTTCCGACTCTTTTTCAAACTCGATTTTTGCATCGTTTCCCAATTTTCTTCCGACTTTTACGATTCTGATTTGATTTTGCTTTCCATCGCCCGAGGGCATACATTAACAGGCTTAACAATGCCGACATTGTCCCGAATGAGGATTATTTTCCCCAATTTGATTTTCTCAGATTTATTCAAATTTTAGCTGATTTACGAGACGCTTTCCGAGTATTCTCGATTTTCACGATTTTCCTCATCGCCCAAGGGCGTACAGTAAAGTGGCATTATTAATGCCTACATTTGTCCCTTGGATTATCATTTTTTTCTTTTCTCTTCTTCATTTCTTTGATTTGGCATGTTTTCAATCATATTTAGCATGTGCACTCAGAATAGGCAAACATACACACAATAGGCCATTAGCAAGTAGGAAACCTAGAAAGACCGAGTTCCTTGGGCGCATGGGGGTGCCTAATCCCTTCCCCATGTGTAACAAGAATCTTTACACATTCTCTGGCTCGCATTGATTTGTGTAATTCATCCATTAGGCACGGAGCATGCATATGTTTTCTTCACCATGGTTTCTTTTAGATTTTTTCCATTGTGATTGGTTTTCCTCGTCTTTCCATTAAAAGACTAGGTGGCGACTTCTTTCCTTATCCTTTTCTTTTCTCTTCTTAGTATTTCTGAGTCTAATCTTCTTCTCTAGATTCACCTTCTTCGTCGTGACCGTATCAAGACTCCTCGAGTGCTTCCACGCATCATAGGGAGCCGTGCAGGGTTCCACCGACATGGTCACAGGAATGTAACCCCTCCCTTCCTCTTTTTCCATTGTTTTAGAAAATGGGCTAAATACATGAAATTGATGTAAAATGCATGTTAAATCATGGAAAAATAGTGGAAATGATAGAAATGTGATGAATGGCATGAATGTGTAGAGAACATGCTAGGTTGTGTGAATTTATGGTCGAATTTCAGATGCATGCTATAGTAGTCAAGTAATGAACTTTTTGTCTTTAAGATTTTATTATGGAAAGCATGCTTAATGGATTTGTGAATGGTTTGAGGAGTTTTGAAGTAGACTTGAAGGTCTACACCTCATGTTTAATGCAAGATTTTTGGTATGTGTTTGATATGTCCGCCCCTCACTCCCAAGGAGAAGAGTCGAGCAGCTGAAGTTGGGTTGCTTTTTGCAATCGTGGAAAACAGCATACCAAATCCTAGTTGTACCTAGAGTCACTGATTCAAACGACTGAAAGGTCTCGGTTGACCGAATTAGGGAATTTTGAACGACCGACGAGAGGATCGGTCGCCCATTTTTGACTCAGAAAGGGGAATTCTGATAGGAATTCGAACGATTGTGCAATTTCGATCGAACAAATTCAGATATATTTCTGACGACCAGCTGTCTCCGGTTGACCGAATTAGGAGATTTCAGTAGACCAATTCTGATTAAGTGTGAATGAAAATTGAAATAGGTGGTTTAAATGGATAATGGACATGTATTAATGAGGTGTTCTCCATGTGGATGACATAGAGGAATATGAAATTCAATAAATAAAAAGTGAATATGGTCTTGGGCTTGAGGCCCTAAAAATGAAAAGAAATTGATGAATGTTAGTTTAATGTGATTTTTGGGTGTGAGACCCAATAATGAATATGAATGCATGGTTTTATATGGTTTTAAGCTTGGGACCCAAATGAAGGGTCATTATTGCATGGAAATGACTTCCTGCATTGAGAAGAGAATGAGCAATGATTTTGAAAAGAAAACCCAAGAGTTTTGAAAAGAAAATGATAATATATTCTGGAGCCATGAGGGGTTGGTGTTAGCAATGTGGTAGGAGTATGCGACTTCAATGAAGCTAATTATTAGATACGATTGTGGTTGCCAGTATGGAACTACGATGGGCTAGTATCGGCAAATTAGTATCGAGCCAATTGTCATATACGACCATGATTACCGACTTTTGAGATGGTGTAGGCTGAGCCCGGGTGTATAAACCTAGGTCTTCGGATCACCGATAGGACATCAGGAAAAGTCGTATCCCTGTGCATATGAAATGAAATTATGGCCTGTTGGCCCGGGCAGTGTCCTACCGCATGGGGAACTTCACTGCGACAATGCAAGGAAGTAGGAGAAATGGTGTCCTCACCTACTACTTGTATGCCTAGTTACCACTGATCAAGGTAACACCAATAAGAAAAGTGGAAATAAAATGTGTGGTTTTAGCTACAATTAGACTTGTGCCTTGTCTTTAGATTCTAGCAATGAATGAGAGTCATGTTTTAACCAATTGTCAGCCAATGTATATGGTTTTGTTTTGAGCCTTGTGAGGCCTTGTGTTTTAGATTGGATCTCGTCGAGAATGTGGATATCTCGGAATGCATAAAAGGGTTTAAAGATGCATATATTGAGAAAAATATGTGTTTTGAAAAAAGGCGTGGTTTTGGATAGAGATTCTAAATGTTTTAAAAGAAATGATGTTTTAAAATGGTTATTAGAAAACTACGTTTTGCAATTGTCTAGGCTTTGTATTTTCTCGTTGTTTTGTCGTGGTTTCTGTGTGTAGGGTGTGTACTAGGTGACTTCGATGTCACTCAGGTGTGCTTCGTTTGGTTTTTAGGTGCAAGTGGAGGTGTAGTCCAGTTCCGATTCCCGAGTGAGAGCCACTAGCCGCACTTTTTTCCTAGAGGTGAGCCTTAGTCAACTACAGTTACTTGATTTATACTGTAATCATTGTAATTGCTTGTGATACTATGATTTAGGTAGCATACCCCGGTTCGGAGCGTTACAGAGTGATATCATAACTAAGATTACACCCAGTGCACCGGCTTAGTGATGCTTGGTTTAGTGGCTCCGTGGGACTGCACAATAGAGAGTCTAGCACCTGACCTTGGATGTTGTTTGCTTTTGCTGTGCTAGCAAGAAGATGTTTCGTTGAGGCTAAAGTCGCAGCAAGGCCCCTTTGCCCAACTCAGAGGTGGGGGAGGGTAGTGCTTGGAGGGGCATGTGGTGGGAGTTTGGCGAGTTGATGCAAGATTTCGCTCAATCCTTTGGCAGCAGTAGCAAGGATTAAGCGAAAGGAGACCTGTGGGTCAAGCAGTTGTACCAGTTAGGCATGCTGACTCTAGATGGATACGGCACAACAGAGAAATGTGAGGCTTAGTTCTTAGAGGTAGAGAAGATCCTAGAGGGGATCAAGTGTCCAGCAGAGAGGTGGGTCCAGATCGCAGCATTTCAACTCAAGAGCGCTACGGATCAGTGATGGAAGACTACGTGGCGCACCAAGTTTCCGAATGTGGACCTGCTGATGATCTCTTGGGAGGAGTTCTGAGAGGTATTTTACGAGAGGTTCATTCCTGAGCATGAGAGGGACAAGTTAGACAAAGAATTCCAAAACTTGATGTAGGGAAGCTTGTCAGTAGCTGAGTATGAGTCATCCTTCCTTCGACTGGAGCAGTTCTCTTAGGTTGTGGTTTTCGAGAAGAACAGAACCAAGAAATTTGTGGAAGGACTTAATCCAACATTGAGATCCAGAGTTATTAGCTTCCGATGTCAGATCTTGGCGGATGCCATTGAGCTTGCGAGTTGCTATGAGGATGATCGTAGGCTGTTCTAGGAGGAATACCCCAAGAGTGATAAGGGGAGATAGTCTGTCTCTTGTCCTTCTATTTCTCGACCATCGATCATTGGAGTATTGAGTTTTGGGAGTTCTAGTAGCTCTGGGAAAATGCAAAAGGAGCGGCTTGCATTCGGTAGAGAAGAGAGCGTTGGATTTAGCGAGGTGGGATCAAGCAGCGGCCCGAAGGCAGGACCTTACCACGTCTGTGGTAAGAAGGGGCACATAGCGATGCAATGTTGGCACAGGCAAAGAAGTTTAGACAGTGTAGTGTGCGAAAATTGTGGGAAGTCTGGATACTATAAGAAGGACTGTGCCAATCCACCGAAGCCAGTGGGAGATGCCCCTCATCAGCCAATCAATGAGAGAGTGTTCTCCATTGTTGCCCTAGATGTTGGTCCATCAGGTGATGTTGTGGAAGATAAGAAATAGTATGGTCGTATCAGTTGAATCCTATCATGTAATAATAGATCCTATATGTAATCGTCATTATATTTTGTTATGACTATGATTATGATTATGGTTATGATGTGATGATGTTAAGATCTTTTCTTGTAGCTAACTGCATGGCTCGAGTCCTAGTTGACTCTGGGAGTTCATTTTCTTTGTCTCCGAGTCATTTGCAACTAAGATTAGGACTAGGCCAGTTAGGTTGGCATTCCACTTAGATATAGTCACTCCATTGGGAAAGCATAGTCTAGCATGAAGATATCTGAGACCAGTTGATGTTCAATTGAGAGACAGGAATTTTCAGGCCAGTTTGATCTTGATGGACATGCAAGATTATGATGTTATCCTTGGGATGGATTAGCCGGCACAACATTCAATCATGATTGATTGTACCAAGAGAAGAGTTCTGGCAGAGTGTCCAAGCCAAGGCTTGTGTGTGGTGCAAGGTACCAGACCGGGTGAACCCAGAAAGGTGATATCTGCTATCAAGGCCTACCATCATCTAGCAAGAGGTAGTGTAGGCTACTTGGCTTATGTGACTATTTCTATTCCACTTGTGTTTGGAATTAAGGATTTGCCAGTGGTTCAGGAGTACCCTGATGTGTTTCTAGATGAATTGCCTGGTATGCCATCACACAGGAAAGTGGAGTTTGTGATTGATTTAGTGTCAAGATTAGGTCCTATTTCCAAGGCTCCATACAGGATGGCACTTGCTGAGTTGAGAGAGCTCCAGAATCAGTTGTAGAAACTGATAGACAAGGGATTTATTCTTCTCAGTGTATCACCTTGGGGAGCATAGGTACTGTTCGTTAAAAAAAAAGACGGTTCACTTCGACTCTGTATAGACTACCGAATGTTGAATCAGATCACTGTTAAGAACAAGTATCCACTACCCAGGATCGATGATTTTTTCGATCAATTACAGGGAGCATCGGTGTTTTCCAAGATAAACTTGAGATCTGGATATCATCAGTTGTAGATCAGGGAGCCAGATGTGCAGAAGACAGCCATCCACACTCATTATGGACATTACGAGTTTTTGGTTATGCTATTCGGGTTGACGAATGCTCCAGCTACCTTCATGAGCCTAATGAATAGGGTGTTCGGGTCCTATTTGGGTCAGTTTGTGGTCATCTTTGTGGATGACATTATGGTATATTCTACAGATGTTCAGATCCACCAAAGGCATTTGAGGATCGTACTGGAGACATTGAGACGGTATCAGTTCTATGTCAAGTTCTTCAAGTGCGAGTTTTGGCTGGAGGAGGTGTCTTTCCTTGGTCATATCATCTCAGGAGAAGGCATCAAGGTAGACCCATCCAAGGTGGAGGCTGTGAACTGTTGGCAGACTAAAAAAAGTAATTGAGATCAGAAGTTTTCTCGACTTAGTAGGATATTATCATAGATTCATCCAAGATTTCTCCAAGATTGCTGCACTATTGATCAGACTAACTATGAAGGAAATGCACTTTGCTTGAGATTGACAATGCAAGGAGAGTTTCAATGAGTTGAAGGCTTGTCTGGTGTCAGCCCCAGTATTGACTTTGCCTTCTGGAAGTGGCAATTTCACAGTTTACAGTGATGCATGTGGAATTGACTTGGGGTGTGTATTGATGCAGCATGATAGTGGTGGTGTATGCCTCACACTAGTTAAAAGATCATGAGAAAAACTACCCCACCCATGATTTGGAAATGGTAGTTGTTGTATTTGCCCTGAAGATTTGGCGACATTATCTCTATGGCGAGTAGTTTGAGGTGAACATAGATCACATGAGTCTAAAGTACATCTTCACTCAGAAGGATCTAAACCTAAGACAGAGGCACTGGGTGGAGTACATCAAGGATTATGACTTCAACTTGTCATATCACCCAAGGAAAGCAAATATGGTTGTAGATGCTTGAGCAGATGCACTCATGTCATGGTTAGCCTGATGATTCGTGAATGAAAACTGTTAGAGGGGCTAGTGGAGTGTAGACCTCGAAGACAGTCTCAAGGAGCTGCAAGAGTTGTGTTGGCAAATTTGTCTGCTTGCCCGAGGATGATTGAGGCGATTGTCACCACTCAGCAGTATGATTCGTTTGTGCTAGATATCTGGAGGATGCTAGAAGTTGGGAATGCCCCACACTTTTCAGTTGGGATAGACCGTGGGTTAAGGTACGACCTGAGGTTGTATGTATCTCAAGTGGAGGAAATCAAGAACAGTCTGCTTGATGAGGCTCACCGCTTTAGATATACTATCCATCCAAGAAGCACCAAGATGTTTAAAGACCTGAAAAGGAATTTCTGATGGCCTAGGATGAAGAGGGAAATTACTAAGTATGTGGTGAAGTATGCAACTTGCCAGATGGTGAAGATAAAGCACCAGAAGCCCGAAGGGACTTTGCTTGTCGAGGTTTTGTGATTCATGGTGAAGATAAAGCACCAGAAGCCCGAAGGGACTACATAGTGTCCCAGTGTCTATCGTGTCTGAAAGAGACACGAGATTCATGTCGAGGTTCTGGGGAGTGTTGTAAGAGGCATTTGGTATTGTTTTGAGTTTTAGTACGGCTTTTCACCCCCAGATAGATGGCCAGATAGAAAGGACCATCTAGACACTAGAAGACATGCTGAGGGCCTGCGTCTTAGACTTTGGTAGTAGCTGGGAGGATCATTTACCTCTGATTGAGTTTACATATAATAACAGTTACCATGCTAGTATTGGTATGATACCATATGAGGCATTGTATAGTAGAACCTGCAGGACACACACTTGCTAGAGTGAGGTGGGTGAGAGACAGTTGATTGGGTCCGAGATCGTACAACAGTACGAGAGCAAGGTGGACCTAATTAGGAAGAGGCAGTTGTCAGCCCAAAGCTAGTAAAAAAGTTATACAGATAGAAGGCAGAGACCTCTAGAATTTGAGGTAGGAGACTTTATTTTCCTGAAGGTATCACCAATCAAAGAAGTAATGCAGTTCAGAAAGAGAGGCAAGCTGAGCCCTATGTATATCAGACCGTATCAAATTACCAAGAGAGTTGGTGAAGTGGCATACAGATTAGATCTGCCTCTGGAGTTGGCCAATGTACATAGCACCTTCCATGTGTCCATGTTGAGGAAATGTTTGGCTAATGGTCCTAGGTTTTACAGGTGCAGCTAGAGGAGTTGCAAAAGGACCTGTCTATGATTGAGACTGCAGTTCAGATACTGGACAAGAAAGAGCAAGTCCTCAGGAACAAGGTGATTCTGTTGGTATTGGTTCAGTTGCAACACCATGAGACAGAGGAGGCTACCCGGGAGCGCAAGGTGGACATCTAGAGATTGTACCCCTATTTGTTTTATTAGAGATGAATTTCGAGGACGAAATTCTTGTAAGGGGGTGGGATATAACATCTAGGCCTAATTATCCAGTTAATGTAAATCATGAGGTTAATTGTAATATTTGAATATAGTTACTAATGGATAGTTTGTTATATTGTGATGATTGTGTGTGATTAGATTTGGTGGTTTCCCTGGTCTTGTGGGCTTTGGCGTTGTATCTATGTGTATGGGACCAGGGCTGGACTCGAGTCAACCCAAGCATAATGCCACTCATGCATCTTCTTCTTCCTCTCCTTTCCTTGTTCCCTATCAACCCTTGCTACCACAGCCCTCCCGTGCACGACCCGTCCTTTCTGTTGCTTGTGTGGTGGGACAATGATCTACAGGATTTGTGGAAGCAGTCGGGGTAGAAGAGTTTAAGAAGGATCGGAGGCGATGGCATTGAGGGCAGGAGTCAAACTAGAGAGAGGGAGAGAGACCGGAGATGTTGCACCTGAGAGATAGGTGCGTCGAGGGCCAGAGGTCTGGCATGTGGAGGGGGAGAGCTCGCTAGAGTTCCGCAAGCTCATCGGAAAAGGTACGCGACCCCTCCATTCCTCTTTTTCCTTTGTTTTGGAAAATGAGATAAATACATGTATAGACACCCTGATTTTGAAGTCACTTGGCAGCAGGCTCCTCCGGATGATGCTCAGGTTGCGACCACCAAAATCTCAGTCCACTTGAGCACACACAAGCCCATTCAAGTCCATACTAATTCACTTTGACCTAATTAAAATAAAAACCAAACAAAACACATTTAAAATCTACTTAAAATTCAATTAATGAAACAAAAACTCTAATTCAAGTCAAAATCAAATTTAAAACACTTAAAATCCAATTAATGAAACAAAAACCCTAATTCAAATTCAAAAACCCTAAATAAACCAATAAACCCTAATTAAATTCAAAATCCATTAAAAACCCTAATTAAATAAAATTCAAAACCCTAATCAACCAAAAAAACCTAAATAGAACCATAAACCCCAATTAAAATTCAAAGACCCTAGATAAACCAATAAAACCTAATTAAAGTCAAAATGCATTAAAAACTCTAATTAATTAAAATTCAAAACCCTAATCAACCAAAAATCCATAAATAAACCAACAAACCCTAATTAAATTTCAAAACCCTAATTTCAAACCAATTAATTAAACCATAAGTCCCAAAATTAAAAATCAGATTTAAATCACAAAACCATAATTACAAACTTAAAATCAAAAATCCTAAAATCCATGAAAATCCCAAAACAAAAATAAAATAAAAAAACCTAAAATAATTAAAACCCTAATTTAAAACCAATTAATTAAACCTTAACCACAAATTTAATTAAAATCATAAAACATAAATAAAAA
>JAMKQA010047380.1:0-15015 GCA_024699735.1 Posidonia australis | reverse complement strand
TTCCTACGAATTTCTTTCTATTCATTTAAAACCATATGCAATTTTCTTTGCAAAACATTCACAAAACCTCATTTTCATTCAGAAATCCTTGCAAAACATATGTTTAAATTATCAAATCATTACCTGTGGTCCTTAAGCGCACATATCCTTTCATGGTCTATCATACCATGCAATTCACCCCTCACTAGGTCCACATTCACACATATGCCATAGTTTCTATCTTTCATAGAAAAACATCATTAAAATCAGCTTAATAACATGCATTCCATTTCATTTATCATGTATCATGTATCATTCTACATGTAATATTCATTTTTATAAGCATTTTACCAAGCATTTCTCATTATCATTCTGGATCCAGAAACGGCATACTGTTTTCTGCATCTGTAGAAAACGACCCAAGCCTCCATCACCCTTTTCTCCCCAAGTGGGAGTAAGGATCGGACCCACTAAAACAGCTACTAAATAAATAAACATGGGGTGTAGACCTCCAAGTCTACTTCAAAACCCCTCAAATAAATCACAAATCCATTAAGCATGCTGTTCTAGAGAAAATATCGAAGTCATGAAGCTCAAAATATATCTACTGTAGCATGCTTCCGCAAATCTCATGAAATTCACATAAAAAGTCCATAAATCATCACATTAACATCATAAACATGTTATTTAACTTATTCACCTCATTTCCACATTTTATTATAATTTTTCATGCATTTTCCATGCTTTTCCACACATTAGTCCTACTTTAGCATGTGCTGCAATCAGAGAACAGAGAAACAGGAGGTGCGGGACACGTACTTGGCTAGCTCCGGCGAGTCCCGTGTGCCCACACACCGGCGGTGCACGACACAGGCCAGCTCCCCACGCGTGCAACCCCCCCTCAGCCTCGCGAAGCCACGGAGCACCTGCACTGCCTCCCACATGCAGCCTCCTCAGCCGCGCGAAGCCGCAGCACCCGCACTACCTCCCGCACGCAGCTTCCTCAGCCGCACGAAACTGCAGCACCCGCACTGCCTCCCGCACGCAGCCTCC
The DNA here is from genome assembly GCA_024699735.1 of Posidonia australis. Taxonomy (NCBI): domain Eukaryota; kingdom Viridiplantae; phylum Streptophyta; class Magnoliopsida; order Alismatales; family Posidoniaceae; genus Posidonia; species Posidonia australis. The sequence goes on along the minus strand of JAMKQA010047380.1, from coordinate 13,983 downwards.
TCAGTCGCGCGAAGCCGCAGCACCTGCACTGCCTCCCGCACGCAGCCTCCTCAGCCGTGCGAAACCGCAACACCTGTACGTAGCCTCCTCAACCGCGCAAAACCACAGCACCCGCACTACCTCCCGCACGCAGCCTCCTCAGCCGCGCGAAGCCGCAGCACCCGCACTGCCTCCCGCACGTAGCCTCCTCAGCCGCACAAAACCGCAGCACCCGCACTCCCACAGCACCTCCTGCCTCTCCCCCGGCCGAGCACGTCCTTATAAAGCCCTCCTCAAGGCTGCCTCCCCGGAATCCCGCTGGTGTCTTCCCTAGCTACGCGTAGCTGAACGGAGGGGACGGATCGGCAGTCCCTCCCCTACTAGCTCTCGGGCATGGAAGAAAAAGGGAGCTCACGGGTGTGGAAGAAAAAGGGAGCTCACGGGCGTGGAAGGAGAACGGGCCAAAAAAAATGCCCCGCACCGTAGGATAAATGGCTTTTGACTGACAATGCCACAAAAAAAAAGACTCCAAGGTGAATGCCACAGTCGCAAGTCAACGAGGTATCTCATCTCGTGTTTACAAGTATACTTCTTTTCCACGCTCATGGTCAAAATCAATCCTCCAATCTGTTTGTAAATCCTAAAAGGTACAATGAAAAGTAAATTGACTAGAAACTTGAAGATATACAAAATATTTTCAAGGGTGATTTGGAAAGAAGCATGAGTAACTCCCTTATTAGATACAAAACAAATACGATCCTTAGCAATTGCTACAGATCATATATCTGAGAATTGTGAAAGATGACCAAATAGACTCTTTGTACCTATCATGTGGGTGGAGGTTTCAGAGTCTATGATCTAAGAATCATTGCTAGTAACTAACATAACACTTGTACCAGATGTCGTAGCATGGGAAGCAGTGGCTGTAGATTGGTAGGCCTGTGTCTGGAGCAATCTATCGTAATTTGCTTGTGAAATAGTCACTGTGGGCTTTACTATTTGATCCGATGTCTTAGTTGCAGCAGAGGAAGTAAGTTGTGCTAGTGGTGGTCTACCATACTTATCTCAGCATTTGTCAGAAGTATGGCTTCCATGTCCACAATAGTCACATCGTCTAGTGTCATGTCCACCACCAAGACCACTCCTGCCACGGCCATTTCTACCACCTCGCCTTCTACCAGAAGACAAAAGTATTGTGAAGGCTTTGTCACAGGAGAAGGTGTAGCTGTAGAGATGCGTAGCACTCTGGAAAACGTGGACTGGAGTGTAAGAATTGTCTCTACACCTAGAATATCATTTCCAAAGCAAACAGGTCTAATATTAGTAGTATCTTATTCTAGCCTTAGACATAGACATTATTGTCATGCCTTGATGCCAAACTAAAGGAGTTGGCTTATGAAAGTCACAATTTTCCTGCATGAATCCAGATATAGGAAACATTGAATAACAGAGCAGTAGAGTTCTATACTATTATATTCCAATATATATATATTGCACTGGTGTTCCATACTATATTCCAATACATATGTAGAATTTTAAACTACTTATTATAATTAAAGAAAAATTTCAAATGTAAACCACTACTTGTACTCTCCAATCTCCATGTCAACCTTGCATTGCTGAAAACAGCTTATACCTTCACAGTAACAATATTAAAACTTATTCCCTATGTACAAGTGTAAAGTGGAAATAAATATAAACAGTGCAAACTGTTTACTCCAACATAAAATAATGGAAATAAACGGGTCTCTTTGACTCACACAGCCAACTTAACAATTTACGTTGTGGTCTTTTAGTTTATTTTTAAGACTAAACTCAAAGCACAACATATTCCTATTCCTCTGATGTTCTATCACAGGCCTTAGTTTTAATTTAATCAGAGTATTTTTCACCATTGAGTAGTGATTAACTGTAATGGATTGCAACAGGGTTTGAATCACATGCTTTATCATTTTATCCGTATGGTTAATTTTATTTTGGATAAACATGAAGTAAACAGAATTGGATGTTTGATTGCAAATATGTTCATGCTCCTATAATATGTTCTGCATTCAATATTCAGTTATTTAAAATAAAAAGTAAGTACTTAACTGCAAAGCTAGTAACTAACTATCTGCCTGTAGCAGTCAAATCATACAAAAAACCTGACATGGACATACTAGAAACAAAATTAGTGGAATTGAGTTCATGACATGCTTTGGGCCCAAAATAATGACTTGGGCATATGCTAAGATTTCAAATACTTCCAAATTTCATAACCTAAATATTGATATTGTGTAGAAGAATTCCTTATAGGAATTCACTATTGGTGAGACCTCAAAAATCCAAATTGAATATCCAAACTATTGGTATTTAAATGTAAACCATATACTAAATCAATTTTTTATATAAATTACTACTTATAAATAACCTATATATTTTGATATAGAATTTATTTTTCACATTCTCCCAACCATGTTACTCAATTCTTTAATATAAAATATTACTTTATGGCCATAGGATTACATTATCATAAAAAAATAGTAATTAATGAACTAGTTGCAAAGCTAGGCAATTATCTTCTCTACTAGTCAAAGTATTAGCATTTAAGAACAAAATATAATTTACTTAGGAAACATTTATTTTATAAGATAAAAAAAAGTCTCTCAAACTTTACTAGAAACAATTCAATAAGCAGAATCTTGTATACATTAAGGTGAGGGACATTGTTCACATTGAGTCCCCACAATACGACTTTTGAGGTACATCTGATCCTTCTAGCCCAGAGCTGAATGTTTGTGTTTATCCTTAGACATCAGATTCTACAAAAATACCATATCATATTGGGTGTGTACAATGCATGGTCCTATGCTTATTACTTACAGTGATTCCATTGGCTAATGGCCACCACAAAGATAGACAAAATCCAAGATAGGCAAAAAACATACGTATACACACATAATGTAAAGGTTAATTGTATCAAAACATCACTATACCACTATGGCACATTTTTGCATATCTATTGGTTTATTCTCTCAATTTATGCAAGAAATCATAGCTTTGACTCAGGTGAGGTGCATGGTAGAGAGTTCCCACCAGTTGAGTGTATCTTTAAAAAATCATCACTATGACGTTTTGGATTTTTTTTTTGATATACCTACTGATATCTTATAGTGTTTCTTGTCCACTTGGCTGATAATACTCTATCATGATATCCATGGTAGATTGCAACTGGTGGAAATGGTGCAACAACTGTTTCTGCAACAATGTTCTTTGCCTCAAAGGTGCTATATCCTTCTCTCACACATACATAACAAAAACAACCCCTCCTGCCCCAAACGACCTACACGCTTGCACGTGCAACACTTGCGACCTTTAATTGCAGAATTATGTCACAGGTTGGTATACCTATATTTGTTACTGGAGGGATCGGAGGGGTGCATAGACATGGAGAGCATAGTAAGTATTGAGTACATTGCTTCTTTATAATGGGTAGGAATCTTATAAAGTTTTCTCTTTAAGTTGTAAATAGGGAGCATTTTTCTTGTTTTCTAATGGTATTGCATATCATTACAGAATAGGTATTTTGCATTTAAAAAAAGTGGAGTTTCTAATAAACAACATTTTGAAATTACCTTATTACTAGCATGTGTCACTTGTTTTTCATCTGGTAATGTTCATTAATGTAACACCTTGGTGTCACACCTTAAAATTTTCTTTCCAATTCCCAACACTAAATTTCTAAATCCAAACTTAATCATTAATAAAAACATAATTAACAGGAATAAATCTAAAATAATATACTTATCTAGAACTCTTGATGTCTGGTCGAACAACTCTTTCTATGTGTACTAGTAAATGTCTTATTCGTACATCTGCATTTGTGAAAAACATATATGAGTAACTACTAAAAGGCTATTCAGCACACACCCACCTAAAACAAGTTTGAGACGAATAAAATCGGAAACCAAACTTGAAAACACGCCAAGGATAGTAGAAACTTCAACTATTTTACACTCGAAGTAGGAATCCCAAAACACCAAAATCTCCACGCAAGAAAATTCATGTGAAAAACCAACTACCAAAACACAAATGCACCCACTCATTATAAGATGCATCATGGGAAAATTTCTGAACATCGAACAGAAACATAGATCTCTCAAAGCTTAATATCTGTCACCAGAACACATCTCAAAATCAATATCGCAAATCATAAAATCACAATGAAGCAACCGACTTAAGCCTCAGAAGCATAAATCATTTTAAAATATGTTTTTCAAAATTATTACTCTTTTCTTTCCAAAACACGTGCATCTTTGAAATCACCTTATGCATTTCTAAAAAACCAAATCACAGTTAAAACAACATAAAACCACAACATACACATACAACATAAGAAAATCTGTCGTGTCACTCTAACCAGAAGTGACCAACCTGTCTAAGCAGTCGTTGGGGAATCGAATCCCGTTTCATACTGCATTGCCATGGAGAATCACCTTATGCAGGAGTCTATTCGTCTCAGGAAATCATCTCTCAAAGTCTCCTATATATATAACCGCACAGGGTATGTTGTAACACTCGAAAATTCATTTGATTGTAAATATACATTTTAAATGAATTTTATAATGGACGGGTGTTATTGGCATAAGGTTATTTTTGTGATTTTGTGGCTTTGTGTTTGACTTTGGTGTTGTATGCCTTATTCATTTGTGTGGTACTGTGCTCCTGTGGTAGTTTTTGTGTATGGTTATGTGTGTGTGGAGTGTGCAGGTGAAGTGTGGTAACTGGTCTTGTATTGAGTGTTGGATGGTGGTTGGTAGATGTGTAGAGGTGCATGCGTTGAATGATTGTCGTGCATGCATGTATCTAACCCTTCTCATGTGTATAAAAGAGGAGAACGGGCCAAGCTTCCCCGCCATGCCACCTTCCTTTCCTTGTCGTTCCTTCCCTTCTCTCTCCCTGAGCGCACTGCCTTCCCCTCCACCTCTCCCTACCCCACTCCTCCTCCCTTCCCTCCTCCTTCCTTTCCCTCTACTTTCTTTTCTTCTTCCCCTCTTTTCCTGTGAGTGCGTGAGTGAGAGAGAGTGAATGAGAGTGAGAGCAGAGTGTTAGAGCTTGGGTTGGCCTGAGGAGCTTTGGTTTTTTTTTCTAAAGGCATGAGAGCTCGAGGCTGAGGTTGGGAGATCGCGGGAGAGTTTGTGGTTGGAGTTGGGCGAGAGTCGCCAACAGTCGTCGTGAGGTATGCACCTTATGTTTCTTGTAGAAAGCATGAAAAATGTAGTAAATGTCTAGGATTGCATGAAATCTAGGTGTATAATGTTTCCATGAATGTATTGTGAATTTATGATGATTTATGAGGCTTTTATGGCATATTTATGAGAGTTGGTGGTTTTGGGTCGTTTTGACTCTTTTGGCGTTGTGAATTTATATCTTGAGTTTTAATGCATGGATTTGTATGATTCTTGTGTGGTTTTATAGTAAACTCAAGCGTCTATGTTCCGTGTTTTATTCATGGATTGTGGATTTTGTTTGGTGGATCCATCTCTTACTCCTAATTGGGCGATTGAGTGGGATAATGCTTGTGTTGTTTTTCAGTTTTCGCAAAAAATGGTATGCCGAATTGATTTCAGTATGTCGATTTGTTGCCAAATAGGTCCCCTGGGCTTTGTTTCGGTCGATCAAATTTATTTGGTCTACTGAATTAGACTTTGGATGTTGACTGTTTTGGTCAATCGAATTTATTTGGCTGATCGGATCAGGGATTTTCGATCTTCCGTTCTGAATTCGATTTGTCGTTCTGGATTTCAAAACCAAGTTTGGTCGACTATTTCTATTTGGTGTGTCGAACCAGGCCAAGTTTAATTTATAAATGAGATTTTGATGATTTTGTCTGATTGATTTGTATTGCCTATATTGAGGTAGATTGTGGATCATCAGTGGTAGTCTATTTGGACACTTGATGCATCGGTTTTGTAGATTTTTAAAAGATATAAAATGATTTTCAAGAGATGTAGTTCATTTTGGAAAAGAGTTTTTTGTGTTTTCTGTGTGTGGGTTAAGATATCGTGTGTCGTACTATTTCGATTAGGGAATGTGATGACATTCTTGAGTGGTTAGGCGTATCACTTAGGTTGAAGTCGGGGACCAAAATACTGTAGGTGAGTGTTTGTCGGGTCCTGGAGATATAAGACTCACAGATTGTTGTTTACGAGGTCGAGGTCGAACTTCATGAATTGAGGTGTTGTCTGGACCTAGAGGTATGAGACTCCAGTTGTCACGGAACACTGAAGCTTGGGGTGTTACTAGGTGTGGAGGTATGACACTTCCACTGTTTGGGTACCGTGTGGAGGACGTCAACAAGGCTGACCCTGTGGTATTGGCTAGGACGGGTATTGCATGTGCCTTGTTGTTGGTAGTGTTTTGACTAACAGGACAGCCTTCCCAGGTAGGGTTGGCTTTATGAAGGTTCTTTAGGTGGGAGGATTTCGGGATGGAATCGCTCCTCGTAGGGTGACAGGTTTGTGGCAGTGCAGTGCACCTCGATGGTTGTTTGTTACTAGAGTTGGTTGCTTGGCGACTAGCGTCGAGCAACATGACTCAGTATGGTTGTGGTTTTTGGTCAGTATGGCCCGTACTTGAGATTTTGGCTAGTTGGGCCACGCTTTGGATTGTTTCAGCTAATAAGGCTTGGTTTTTGCTATACGAATGGTTTCTCGTATATTTGTAATTTCAAAAGAGAAAATGTTTTGAAAATGAGATTTGTGGTTTTGACTAGTAGGATCCAGTTTGTGAGACTCGATTGATTTGGTGAAAACGATTTCAAAATAGCTTAAAGAGAAAATTTAGTTTTGTTTTTTTGGATTTTTCGTAGAGTGTGTGCTAGGTGCTTGTGATTCACGTGTGCTTTGTGTAGTTTTTAGGTTACAGGTGCAGGTAAGCAGTATTTGGTGAGTCTAGTGCATATAGTCGGAGTCTCATAGCCATACATACAGGTTCTTGATAATTAGATGCTTTTAAATTAACCTTTAATTTCTTGTAATTTAGCATTTAATTATTGTTAAAATTATTTAAGCTAATGTATTTGTGTTGGTAGTAATGTGGGTCATTACATACGTCCATTAACGTCTTTTGATGCCCGAGCTACCTAGGGACTCGAACTCTGGACTTTGCCAGTACCATGCGTGGGGACTTGATCTCAGACTCGACAGTGCCTCTAGTCTCGGAGACTCGAACCTTAGATTCTTCCAGCAGCACGCTTAGGGAGCCTGAATCCTTGATCTCGTTGGGAAAACTTGTTAATCACGTCCTTAGACTCGTATCCAACATTTTAGAGGTATTAAATACCTGTAGTCTGTTAATACAATCCTACAGCTTTGTGGCTCCTGTCAAGAAAATCATGGACAATTCTTTTTCAAAACATTTGTAAATCATGCATTTCTTTTACAAATTTCTTTGGAAATCATTTTTGAAAACTACTTCAAAAATCATCTCGAAAACATCGCAAACACAGTATTGAAGTCCACCACCAAAAGTCACATAACTCTGTATTTCTTTTACAAATCATTTGAAAAACCATTTCCAAAGCATTCAATATTATCCTTAAACATTTGGAAAACCCTTTTGAAATCGCATCCCAAAGAAAAATCGACTCAAAACATAGTTTAGATAGCTCCTCTATTAGGCCAATACCTCGCCAAAACCACACCTAAACCAAATCCAACATATAATCCTAGGACTAATCATGATTCTATTTATCTATTTAAACCATTAAGGAAAATCTTAGTATTTTTAGGTTCTTTAATCTTTTATTTTATATACAACACAAGGAGAAAATCTTGCTAAATCTTTTTAAGTCTTATCTCAAGATCATTTCTAACCATTTCCTAAATGCCTATGTCATATAACATCTACTGAATTAATATAACATTTAAACATAATAAAAGTCATTAAAAAAACAAATTAATAGGGACGTAAATGCAATCTTCACAAATATAAGGGAGAAAAATGTAATTTACACAAAAAAGAGAGACTAAAATACAATTTTTTCAGATGGTATAATGCCTTCTTCTTCCTTTACGCGATTGAAACCAGGCACCAACACTGTCGATTCTCCCCTCCTTCGGTGGCCCTTCCAAAATTAAACAGAAGATCTCGAGATATTCTATCATTTAAGACAAAAATCACAAAGAGTTGATGTATAAAACTCGAGATATTACAAATCAATGCTCAAAATTGCTATTCATAGGCATTATTCATCTGAAAATAGAAAACTCAACCGATCTCACTACATACATCCAAAAATCACATACAATATGCCAAATTGAAGATCTCGAGATAATCTACCATTTGAGATAAAAATCATCGAGATTCAATGCATGTAGTTTAAGATATCACAATCCAAAACTCACATTTACTATTTATAGTTACTTTTCATTCACAAATGGAAACCATGATTGGTCTCACCACACAAGTCTAAAAATTACAAACAATATATCAAATTGAAGAGCTAGAGATAGTCTACTATTTACGATAAAAATCATCAAAATTCGATGCATGTAGTTCACGATATTTCGGATTAAAGTATCATATAATACTATACACCCAATGACTGATGGATGCCATAAATCACTGTAAAAATCAACTAAAATCTCAAGCATCCATATAGGCATCTACGTAACAAATCCATCAGACAGGTATGCTTACAACATCTAATTGGGCATAAAGGAGGAAATTTTAAGGGTATGTACTGTTCACCAATGACAATCCTAGTCGCACAACACGATAGAGACAGAGTGGCGACGAACGGTGGTGCATGCTCCCCCTTTTTCCCTTCCTCTCTTCTCTCCTCCCTCCTTTTTCACTCTCCATTATTTATCATTTTTAGGTTGGCTTATTGAGGAAGGAAATGAAAGTTCTCGGATCCCAAAAATCTACTCAAATGCAACTTCGGTTTAGGTCCAAGATACTAAATTTTACACGTCAGCCAAACATGTTAGGAAAACGTGCCTACAAAAACGCACTTATGAAATGTGCTAGCATTAGGCGGAAGCAATATACGACTGCCCTACATAGACTGTAAGTGTTAGAATTAACAATTATGAAATAGAATAGGAAACATTTATTTCAACAAACTTTTGTCCAAAAACTTAGTGAAATGGCATGGTCCATATCACATATGCATTAACCTTTTGAAATACTTGAAATGCCATGGTGTCATAATAATTGAATATTTTGTGTGACATCTGTATAAATAATTATTCTCATTTATTTTGTGAACTAGAAAACATAACTTTCAATGCTTTAGGAAACTTTCACAGGAAATATATTTAACTCAAAACCACTTTTCAAACAATATACATTTTGCAAGAAAAAAATGGTGACATGCATACAAACATGTTGATTGTGTACAATTTTCCTTTTATCTTTTCATAAAAGTCAAAATGGTTTATGCACCTCATGATCTATGATATACACTCACTTAGCACTTACTATAGCATTTGTCCTGTTAAAAATGGTTAGAGTTATAACTTTATATTATGTATATTTCGTATATGGGTTAGTGAGTTACTGGATATCCATTTAGTAGAGGATATTCTTTGACTCACTATATATATGTAACTCCTCTCTCTAATAATATAAATTCAGATCATTATTTTCCCTAAATTCTACATGATACTAGAGCTTAGGTTTTAACCTTAACAAAAAAAAAAAAAACTACCCTCCGGCAGCACCTCCTCCCTGCGTCGTCGGATTAGGCCGCCATCTACGCCGCCTGCCCTCCCACTGTCGTCGCCAGCCTTAGCCTTTGTTTCCCCCTGTTGGCGTCTCTCTGGAAACAGCTCAGCCCTTCGTTGGTGGCTCTCTCTCTCCCTACCGTCGGCTGCTGCTGTAGCAACCACCAGGGGTGCCTGTGGCCCCCTTACATACGCCGAAAGGGGCAGTTCAGCCCTATTATGCCCTTCGTCCAGCAGTCGGGCCATGTATTAGGCCTCCTTGTCTCTTATTTTCGTCGTTCGTGAGTGGGTACGTGATATCTACCGGTGTTTGAGCCTCCGAACTATGTGGTGGTGTTCCCAATAGGTGATTGTGGCTTGTTTTTTGTCGTATATTCATCAAATCAGATGGTTTACTTCTCGTTTTCCTGAAAAATCAGACCATATATTACTCTATTATCATGGCCACATGTGAATCCTTAGTCAAGAATCTCAGTAGAACATTTGAGAAATTGAATGGAAAAAACTATTTACTCTGGTTACAAAGCTTTGATACTTTTATTATTACATATAGAAAACTCAATCGTCTCACCAAATCACCTCCAAACAGTAAGGATGTCACGTATGATGATTGGTTCGCAGATGATGCAGCTATTGTTTTATGGATGGTAAATAGTATGGAGTCTACTGTGGCGAGGGGCGTTATGATGCTGAGGCCTATCAAGAAGATCTGGGATACTTTTCGTATTACCTATGGTCATGAGAAGAATATATCTAGAGTTTTTGAGGTATACAAGCAGCTGTTCACACTTCGTCAAGGGGATTGTTCTGTCCCAGAGCACTTTACATTATTGCGAGATTTGTTAGATGAGTTTAAGGTGCATCAACCCTTGACGACTGATATTACACAAATGAGATAGTATCAGGAAGAGCTAGCTGTGGTCATCTATCTTTTCAATCTATCTCCTGAGCTTAATTCTCAGATCAAGGGACAGATCCTAGAAGTTGATAGTGTATCAGATTTGTAGACCACCTTTGCACAGATTCTACGTATCTCCACAGCCATTCCCTCCGCAGTCATTCATCAGTCTGCTATGGTAGCTATACGTGGTCGAGGACATAGTGGTTCTCGTGGAGGGCGTCGTGGCCGCACAGATACTGGAGGACGCCCTCGTTGCACTCATTGTGGTAGGACAGGTCATTGTGGTAGGACAGGTCATTGTGTTGAGAGGTGTTGGGATTTGCATGGCTGGTCATCTTCTTCTTTTTCTGCACATCTTACTACAGAGTCTCCACCAGCCAATTCCACCAGTGAGGAACTAACAGTCACTATCTCGCAGGCTGATTATGATAAGTTCCTACAGCTAAAGGTCATTAACTCTACCGTCACTGTCTCTTACTCTACTTTCATAGGTACTAGTGTTTTTCTGACTTCCAGGGATTCCTCTTGGATAATTGATTTTGATGCTTCCTCCTACATATCGGGTACAAAAATCTTGTTTACTCGTCTATCATAGTTGTCTGATATTAGGTCTGTGACCATTACTGATGATTGATCTTGTCCAGTTTTTGGAGAAGGGGTTGTGTAGGTCTCTTTCCATCTTTTTCTTGATAGAGTTTTATATGTGCGTGACTTTCCTGTAAATCTTCTTTTTATTAGTACTATTACAAAACAACTATGTTGTTGTGTGACTTTTTTTTCTTTTTCACTACACTTTTCAGGATTTACGGATGGAGAGGAAGATTGGTTTGGGCCGTGAGTGTGGAAATAGTGTGTATCTACTGGTTAATGACGAGATACCACAGAGATTAGCATTTGTGGCTTTTACCTCAGAGTCGTTTTTGTTGTGACACTACTGGTTAGGTCACTCCTCTCACCAGAAGTTGCAACAGACGTTATCATGGATGATTGTTTCTCCATTTGAGTGTGAGTCGTGTCAGTTGGGAAAACATCATCGTGCTTCTTTTAGGTAATTACGTTTTGTGTCTAGTCCTAATTTGTTTAAGTTAGTGTATTGTGACATCTGAGGTCCTGTCAGAGTTTCGTCTTTGTCTGGTCATCGTTACTACATTGTCTTTATTGATATTTTTCTAAGGTATCTTAGGTATATTTGTTAAAAGACTGTGGTCATATTTATGATGTATTCAAAGTTTTTCTTTCTAAAATAAAAAATTAGTTTGGTGTTATTCTCAAGTGTTTGTGTGTTGATAATGTATTAGAGTTTGTTTAAAACAAGGTTGAATCTTATTGTACATTCTTAGGCATTATACATCAAATCACTTGTTCTCACACCTCCTAATAGAATGGGATGGCAAAACGAAAGTACAAGTATATTCTTGATGTTACCTGTATCATCATGTTACACATGAAAGTTCCAAAATGCCTATGGTCAGATGTTGTTTTTACTGCCACATATCTTATAAACAGGATCCCCTCTACCCCTCTAGGTGGTGAAATTTCCCTACAACTTCTTCAAAAAGATGTCACGTTGTTTTCCTTGATTTCAAGAGTTTTTAGGTGTGTGGCCTTTGTCCAAGATCTCTTACTTGGACTTGATAAACTTTCTTCTAGGGCCATCAAATGTATTTTTGTGGGATACTCCAAAACTTAGCGTGGGTATTGGTATTTTCATCTACCATCTGGTCGATATTTTGTCTGTAGATGTCACATTCTTTGAGTCCATAAGATACTTTGGTAATACAGTTGTTGAGGAGTCTATTCCTCGACTGCGTGTAGTTGAGTCTATTCCTCTTTCTCTTGTTGTTGGCCCAACAGACTCTTCTCGTCCCTAGCAAGTATATCGACGCAGTCAGGGACCACCATCTCCACAACGATAGAATCAACTTCATCCTTGAATGCTGATTCACCTCTAAATGACCTATATCTCTTTAGTTCTATGAAAAGATAGTCGTTCTTCCACCACATACCAAATCTTCAATTTTGTTTCCTATGACTCTCTCTATCCTCGTTTCTGTATCTTTGCTTTGTCTCTCTCCTCTGAATCTATTCTCAGGAATCATTAGGAGATACTTTTACTTCCTTAATGAAAGGCAATAATGGATGAAGAAGTAGCTGTCTTAGCAATTCATGGCACATGGAAATTGGTGACCTGTTGTAACATCAGGGTCTGATTATCCATTTTTATAATAAACCATGTATTATTTGTAATATTGCGTTTAATGGTTTATTAATGAATAATCTATTGTTTCTTGGTTGTGTGTGGTTGTGGATGGTTTTCTGTGTATCAGGTTGTGATTTGGGACCTATTTGGAGTTCAATTGGAGGATGCACAGCTGTCTCGGTTTGCGTGTCATTCTTTTCTCTTTTCTTTTCTTCCTCTTTTTCTTTATTTCTTCCGCGAGCCCTACCTTCCACCATTTTTCTTCTCTGTCTTCTTCTTCTTCCTCTTTTCCCTCCCGTGCCACCAGCGACGGAGGCCTGTGCCTCCCCATCTCGTCCGACGGCATGGGTGGCCAGTGCCATGTGGATGGGGATGGAGATAAGAGGGGGAGGCAGTGGCGGAGCGGAGGAGGTGTGCTGCGCAGAAAGGAAAGGAGGGAAGAAAGGGTGCCGAGGCGCGCACGACCGTGGGAGGAGGTGGTAAGCCATCCAGAGGTTCCGCCGGAGCTCGTGGAGGCTTGCCGGAGTGTGGTAAGGGACCTAGGACAGGTATGCGACTTCCTCCTTCCTCTGTGTCGTTTTTGGGTTAAATGTAGGTTTAATGCATAAATTGTGATAAATACATGAAAGAAATTGTAGAAAATTAGTATGTGATTGAGAATGTGTAGATTAGCATGTTTATGATGCTATCATGTTTGTTTATGGGCTTTTTGTGTGGTTTTCATGGATGAATGAGAAGCATGCTACAATATTCGTTTTTGAACTCTATGTCTTGATGATTTTCGTTAGAGCAACATGCTTAGTGGATTTGTGATTGTTTTGAGGGATTTTGAAGTAGACTTGAGAGTCTACGTCCCATAATTTTATGAGATTTTATGGTGTTGGTTTGGGGGGTCCGGTTGGGACTCCCACTTGGGGCGATTTTTCGCTGCCTGAAATAGGGGTGCCTGTCTGCGGGAAATTCGGCATACCGAAATATTTCGGTATGCCGAAAATTCAGCAGATTAGACCAGTTGAGGGGGTTTCGGATGACCGGAATCTTCCGGTCGACCGAAACAGTGGGTTTCGGCATACCGAAAAAGTTCGGTATACCGAAACAGGGAATTTCGGTATACCGAACTGGAATTTCGGTATGTCGATTTTGCCCAGTTCTGTAAAGGCTTTTAAGTGGCTTTTTATGCTGTTAAATGG